>JAKCOX010000224.1:207951-499328 GCA_022605575.1 Laterallus jamaicensis coturniculus | reverse complement strand
CCGTAGCGGTGTGTCCTTCTCGGTGGGACCAGGTGCATGTGGGAGGAGAGGGAAGAGGAGGAGGAGAGGGGGAAGAGGAAGAGGGAAGAAGGGGAAGGGGGGGGGGAAGAGGAGGAAGGGGGCAGAGGAGGAGGGGGGGGCAGAGGAGGAGGAGGAGAGGGGAAAGGGGAGGAGAGGGGGAAGGGGAGGAGGAGAGGGGGAAGGGGAGGAGGAGAGGGGGAAGGGGAGGAGGAGAGGGGGAAGGGGAGGAGGAGAGGGGGGAAGGGGAGGAGGAGAGGGGGAAGGGGAGGAGGACAGGGGGAAGGGGAGGAGGACAGGGGGAAGAGGAGGAGGACAGGGGAAGAGGAGGAGGAGAGGGGGAGGAGAAGGAGGAGGGGGGAGGAGGAGGAGGGGGGAAGGGGAGGGAGGGGGGAAGGGGGAGGGAGGGGGGGGGAAGGGGAGGAGGGGGGGGAAGGGGAGGAGGGGGAGGAGAGGGGGGAGAGGAGGAGGAGGGGGGGAGAGGAGGAGGAGGGGGGGGAGAGGAGGAGGAGGGGGGGGAGAGGAGGAGGAGGGGGGGAGAGGAGGAGGAGGGGGGGAAGGGGAGGAGAGGGGGAAGGGGAGGAGATGGGGAAGGGGAGGAGAGGGGGAAGGGGAGGAGAGGGGGAAGGGGAGGAGAGGGGGAAGGGGAGGAGGGGGAAGGGGAGGAGGGGGAGGAGAGGGGGGAGAGGAGGAGGAGGGGGGGAGAGGAGGAGGAGGGGGGGAGAGGAGGAGGAGGAGAGGGAAGAGAAGGAGGAGAAGAGAGGGAAGAAGAGGAGGAGAGGAGAGGGAAGAGGAAGAAGAGGAGGAGGGGAGGAAGAGGAGGAGGAGGAAGAGGAGGAAGAGGAGGAGGAGGAAGAGGAGGAAGAGGAGGGAGGAGGAAGAGGAGGAGGAGGAAGAGGAGGAGGAGGAAGAGGAGGAGGAGGAAGAGGAGGAGGAGGAAGAGGAGGGAGGAGGAAGAGGAGGAAGAAGAGGAGGAAGAAGAGGGGGAAGGCTCACCCGCTGCAGCGTCTGGAGCGTGACGCCGGCCGCCAGCGAGACGATGATGTGGTGTGGCCCCACGGCGGGCCGCAGCTCCTGCAGCACCCCGGGCAGCACGTGGGGCTTGGTGGCCAGGAACACCACGGTGCTCTCCTGCAGCACCTCCAAATTGCAGTGGGTGGTCCTGCACCCCGACTCCTGGCCAGCAGCAGGAAGAGGGGTCACAGCCCAGCACCCCCAAACCCCTCAGCATCCCCAGGGGGAAAGGCATGTGGGCATGTGGGGGCACTCTTGGGGGGTGTGCTGTGGTCACAGAGCCAGCATGAGAAGGAGGAGGAGGAAGGGGAGGAGGAGGAGGAAGAAGAAGGGGAAGAAGGAGGAGGAAGAAGAAGGGGAAGAGTTGGAGGAGCTAGAAGAAGGGGAGGAGGAGGAAGAAGGGGAGGAGGAGGAAGAAGGGGAGGAGGAGGAAGAAGGGGAGGAGGAGGAAGAAGGGGAGGAGGAGGAAGAAGGGGAGGAGGAGGAAGAAGGGGAGGAGGAGGAAGAAGGGGAGGAGGAGGAAGAAGGGGAGGAGGAGGAAGAAGGGGAGGAGGAGGAAGAAGGGGAGGAGGAGGAAGAAGGGGAGGAGGAGGAAGAAGGGGAGGAAGAAGAAGAAGGGGAGGAAGAAGAAGAAGGGGAGGAGGAGGAAGAAGATGGGGATGAGAAGGTGGAGGAAGAAGAAGGGGAGGAGGTAGAGGAAGAAGAGGGGCAGGAGAAGGAGAGAAGCACCCCAAAGTCATGGCAAGGAGCCCCCCAACATGCCTCCCAACCCCACAGCCCCCATGTGGGGTGTCTTGTCCCTCCCATATCCCCCCCATGTCCCCCCCATGTCCCCCCCAACTCACCCTCCAGGCCTCCAGGTTCTTGTCTGAGGGGGCGCTGGCCAGGATGCTGCTGGGCTGGGACCTTCCCTGGGGGGACACAGGGGGAGCCCAGGGTGACCCCAGGGTGCTGGGGACACCTCAACACAACCCAGGGAACCCCAGTCTCAGCTGGGACACCCACCTCCCCTCCAACCCCATCAGTTGGGGGGGGGGGGCATGGAGCAAGGGATCTATGGGGCAGGGACACCTGGGGTGGGGAGGGGATAGGACAGGGGTGTCCCCCAGGGTCAGGGACCCCAGGGAAAGGTGGGGTGGGGGGCAGGAAGAGGGGGATAGGACAGGGGTGTCCCCCCAGGGGACAGGGACCCCCAGGGGAAGGGGGTAGAAGGAGGGGGCAGTTAGGGACAGGGTTGTCCCCATGTCCCCACACTGATCTATGGGGCAGGGACTCCTGGGTGGGGGGGTGAATAGGACAGGGGTGTGTCCCCCCAGGGACAGGGACCCAGGGGAAGGTGGGGGGGGGGGCAGGGAGGGGGTGGATAGGACAGGGGTGTCCCCCCAGGGACAGGGACCCCAGGGAAAGGGTGGGGGGGGGTAGGGAGGGGATGATAGGACAGGGCTGCCCCCCCAGGGACAGGGACCCCAGGGGAAGGGGCTGGGGGGGGAGGGGGGGGATAGGACAGGTGTGTCCCCCCAAAGACAGGAACCCAAGGGAAGGGGGGAGAGGAGAGGGTGGGGATGGGACAGGGGTGTCACCCCAGGGACAGGGACCCGGGGAAAGGGGGGTGGGGGGGAAGGAGGGGGTTGTCCCCATGTCCCCACACTGATCTATGGGGCAGGGACACCTGGGTGGGGGGTGAAGAGGACAGGGCTGCCCCCCCAGGGACAGGGACCCAGGGGAAGGTGAGGGGGGCAGGAAGGGGGGGATAGGACAGGGGTGTCCCCCAAAGACAGGGACCCCAAGGGAAGTTTGTGGGGGGCAGGGAGGGGGGTATAGGACAGGGGTGTCCCCCCAGGGACAGGGACCCCAGGGGAAGGGGGCAGAAGGTGGGGGGCAGTTAGGACAGGGGTGTCCCCATGTCCCCACATTGCTCCCAGGGACAGGGACCCCAGGGAAAGTGGGGTGGGGGGGTAGGAGGGGGTTGTCCCCATGTCCCCACACTGATCTATGGGGCAGGGACACCTGGGGGGGGGGGGATAGGACAGGGGTGTCCCCCAGGGTCAGGGACCCAGGGGAAGGGGCTGGGGGGGGAGGGGAGGGGTGGATAGGACAGGGGTGTCACCCCAAAGACAGGGACCCCAGCGGAAGGGGGTAGAAGGAGGGGGGCAGTTAGGACAGGGGTGTCCCCCCAAAGACAGGGACCCCAGGGGAAGGGGGTAGAAGGAGGGGGGCAGTTAGGACAGGGGTGTCCCCCCAAAGACAGGGACTCAGGGGAAGGGGCTGGGGGGGGAGGGGAGGATAGGACAGGAGTGTCACCCCAGGGACAGGGACCCCAGGGGAAGGGGGGTAGAAGGAGGGGGGGCAGTTAGGACAGGGTTGTCCCCATGTCCCCACACTGATCTATGGGGCAGGGACTCCTGGGTGGGGGGTGAATAGGACAGGGGTGTGTGTCCCCACGGACAGGGACCCAGAGGAAGGTGGGGGGGGGGGGGCAGGGAGGGGGTGGATAGGACAGGGGTGTCCCCCCAGGGACAGGGAACCCAGGGGAAGGGGGGGAGAGGAGAGGGTGGGGATGGGACAGGGGTGTCACCCCAGGGACAGGGACCCCGGGGAAAGGGGGGTGGGGGGGAAGAGGGGGTTGTCCCCATGTCCCCCCACTGATCTATGGGGCAGGGACACCTGGGTGGGGGGTGGATAGGACAGGGGTGTCCCCCCAGGGACAGGGACCCCAGGGGAAGGGGGGTAGAAGGAGGGGGGCAGTTAGGACAGGGGGTGTC
Organism: Laterallus jamaicensis coturniculus; assembly: GCA_022605575.1. Classification (NCBI taxonomy): domain Eukaryota; kingdom Metazoa; phylum Chordata; class Aves; order Gruiformes; family Rallidae; genus Laterallus; species Laterallus jamaicensis. Next base: position 495,534 of record JAKCOX010000224.1, on the reverse strand, counting down.
CCCATGACCCCACACTGCTCCCAGGGACAGGGACCCCAGGGAAAGTGGGGTGGGGGGGTAGGAGGGGGTTGTCCCCATGTCCCCACACTGATCTATGGGGCAGGGACACCTGGGGGGGGGGGGGGGGATAGGACAGGGGTGTCCCCCAGGGTCAGGGACCCAGGGGAAGGGGCTGGGGGGGGAGGGGGGATAGGACAGGGGTGTCCCCCAAAGACAGGGACCCAGGGGAAGGGGGGGGAGGGAGGGGGTGATAGGACAGGGGTGTCACCCCAGAGACAGGGACCCCAGGGGAAGGGGGTGGGGGGGGAGGGGGTGATAGGACAGGGGTTTCCCCCCCAGGGTTCAGGGACCCCAGGGGAAGGGGCTGGGGGGGAGGGGGGGATAGGACAGGGGTGTCCCCAAAGACAGGGACCCAGGGGAAGGGGGGGAGGGAGGGGGTGATAGGACAGGGGTGTCACCCCAGAGACAGGGACCCCAGGGGAAGGGGGTGGGGGGGGAGGGGGGTGATAGGACAGGGGTTTCCCCCCCAGGGTCAGGGACCCCAGGGGAAGGGGGTAGAAGGAGGGGGGCAGTTAGGACAGGGTTGTTCCCATGTCCCCACACTGATCTATGGGGCAGGGACTCCTGGGTGGGGGGGTGAATAGGACAGGGGTGTGTCCCCAGGGACAGGGACCCAGGGGAAGGTGGGGGGGGGGGGGGGCAAGGAGGGGGTGGATAGGACAGGGGTGTCCCCCAGGGACAGGGACCCCAGGGAAAGGGTGGGGGGGGTAGGGAGGGGATGATAGGACAGGGCTGCCCCCCCAGGGACAGGGACCCCAGGGGAAGGGGCTGGGGGGGGAGGGGGGGATAGGACAGGGGTGTCCCCCCAAATACAGGAACCCAAGGGAAGGGGGGGGAGGAGAGGGTGGGGATGGGACAGGGGTGTCACCCCAGGGACAGGGACCCCGGGGAAAGTGGGGTGGGGGGGAAGGAGGGGGTTGTCCCCATGTCCCCACACTGATCTATGGGGCAGGGACACCTGGGTGGGGGGTGGATAGGACAGGGGTGTCCCCCCAGGGACAGGGACCCCAGGGGAAGGGGGGTAGAAGGAGGGGGGCAGTTAGGACAGGGGTGTCCCCATGTCCCCCACTCTGATCTATGGGGCAGGAACACCTGGGGAAGGGTGGGGGGGGAGGGGTGAAGATAGGACAGGGGTGTCCCCCAAAGAAAGGGACCCCAAGGGAAGTTTGGGGGGGGCAGGGAGGGGGTGATAGGACAGGGGGGGTCCCACCAGGGACAGGGACCCAAAGGGAAGGTGGGGATAGGACAGGGGTGTCCCCCAAAGACAGGGACCCCAGGGGAAGGGGGCAGAAGGGGGGGGGGGGGGCAGTTAGGACAGGGGTGTCCCACCAGGGACAGGGACCCCAGGAGAAGGGTCGGGGGGGGGGGGGGCAGGACCCCCCTCTCCCCCCTCCCCTCCCCCCCCTTACCTGCCCGCAGCAGCCCCCTGGCCAGGCCCCCCGCCATCCGCCCGGCGCCCACGAACCCGACCCGCAGCTCCGCCGCCTCCATCGCGCCGGGGGGGGGGATGGGGATGGGGAGGGGATGGGGGGACACACACACAGGGACCACCCCCTCCCCACCCCCTCCTCAGGCCCCGCCCCCTCCCCTCCGCAACGCTCATTGGTAGAGCTGCACCCAGCCCCTCCTTCCCATTGGCTGGGATGGGATGGAAGGGGAGGAGACTCGGGGGGGTGGGGTGGGGGGAGGGGTGTGCGCAGGCGCGCGCGCCACGTGGGGGAGGGGGAGGGGAGGGAGGGGAGGGGAGGGGAGGGGGGTAGAGAGGGGAGGGGAAAGGGAGGGGAGAGAGGGGAGGGGAGGGGATGGGGGGAGGGGAGGGGAAGGGGAGGGGAGGGAAAGTGGTGAGGGGAGGGGAAGGGGAGGGGGAAGGGAAAGGGAGGGGAGGGGGGAGGGAGGGGAGGGGAGGGAAGGGGAGAGAAAGGGAAGGGGGGGAGGGAAGGGGAGGGGGAAGGGGAAGGGAGGGGAGGGGAAGGGTGGGGAGGGGAGGGAGGGGAGGGGAAGGGGGAGAGGAGGGGAGGGGAATGGAGGGGAAGGGAGGGGAGGGGAGGAAAGGAAGAGGAAGGGGGAAGGGGAGGGGGAGGGGGAGGAGAGAGAAAGGGAAGGGGGGGAAGGGAAGGGGAGAGGGAATGGAAGGGAGGGGGAAGGGGAAGGGAGGGGAGGGGAGGGGAGGGGAGGGGAGGGGAGGGGAGGGGAGGGGAGGGGAGGGGAGGGGAGGGGAGGGGAGGGGAAGGGAAGGGGAGGGGGGAGGGGAGGGGAGGGGAGGGGGGAGGGGAGGGGGGAGGGGGAGGGGAGGGGGGAGGGGAGGGGAAGGGAGGGGAGGGGGAAGGGGAAGGGAGGGGAGGGAAGGGAGGGGGGGGAGGGGAGGGGGGAGAAGGAAGGGGAGGGGAGGGGTTAGAGTGGGATGGAGGGATGGAGTTGGGGGAGAGTGGGATGGAGGGATGGGGTGGGGAGAGAGGGATGGAGGGATGGAGCTGAGGGGGGAGAGGGATGAGGTGGGGGAGAGGAGGGGGAGAGGGATGGAGGGATGGGGTGAGGGGGGAGGGAGGAATGCAGCTGGGGGAGGGGGGAGGGAGGGATGGAGCTGGGGGGAGAGGGATGGGGTGAGGTGAGGGGGGGGAGAGGGGGAGAGGGATGGAGGGATGGGGTGTGGGGGGAGAGAGGGGTAGGGGGGAGATGGGGGCGGGGTGGGGGAGGTGAAGGGGGGGAGGGGGAGGGGAGAGGGGGGTGGAGGGAGGGGTGGGGGGGAGGGGAGAGGGGGATGGAGGGATGGGGGAGGAAGATGATGGGGGGAAGAAGATGATGGGGGGAGGAAGATGATGGGGGAAGGAAGATGATGGGGGGAGGAAGATGATGGGAGGGGAGGAAGATGATGGGAGGGGGGGAGGAAGATGATGGGGGAAGGAAGATGATGGGGGGAGGAAGATGATGGGAGGGGAGGAAGATGATGGGTGGGGGGGAGGAAGATGATGGGGGGAAGAAGATGATGGAGGGAGGAAGATGATGGGGGAGGAAGATGATGAGGGGAAGAAGATGATGGGAGGGGGGGAGGAAGATGATGGAGGGGAGGAAGATGATGGGGGGAGGAAGATGATGGGAGGGGAGGAAGATGATGGGAGGGAGGGAGGAAGATGATGAGGGGAGGAAGATGATGGGGGGGAGGAAGATGATAGGGGGAGGAAGATGATGGAGGGGAGGAAGATGATGGGGGAGGAAGATGATGGGGGAGGAAGATGATGAGGGGAAGAAGATGATGGGAGGGGGGGAGGAGGATGATGAGGGGAGGAAGATGATGGGGGAGGAAGATGATGGGGTGAAGATGATGGGAGGGGGGGAGGAAGATGATGGGGGGAGGAAGATGATGGGAGGGGGGAGGAAGATGATGGGGGGAGGAAGATGATGGGGGGGGAGGAAGATGATGGGGGGAGGAAGATGATGGGGGGAAGAAGATGATGATGGGGGGAGGAAGATGATGGGGGGGAGGAAGATGAGGGTGGGGGGGAGGATGATGATGGGGGGGATGAAGATAATGGGAGGGGGGGAGGAAGATGATGGGAGGGGGGGAGGAAGATGATGGGAGGATGCTGGAACCAGTTCTGGGTGCTGGGAAGCACTGGGAGCTCAAACCACCTCAACCAGTCTCTGACCAGTGACTTGTGAGTACCAACCACAGGGACCATCCCTTCTCCAAGGACACACTTGGGCTGGGGTCACCTCATGGTGCAGCCAAAAAACAGCCCCTCTGGGGGAGCGGGGGTGTTGTTTCTTAGGGTGCTGGCGTCAATGGGTGTCTCTCTCTTCCTTAGGTCCCTGCTGTCCCCACAGTCCCCACGCTAGGGGCTCACCTTCATCCAGAGCCTTCATCCTTCTGGGGTGTCCCCCTCCCCAAGTCTGGTGGGCTTGGGGACCATCTCAACAGCAAACACCCCTACTACCCCTTCCTGCACTACAGGAACCTTGACCACCTTCTTTTTATTACAGCCTAATTAAGGGTAATTAGCAATGTCACAGCTCAGCTAGAGCCACCAGGTTCTTAGACATGGTCATGGTGGCTCCAGTTGGCTGCTCCCACCATGTTTTGGATCACCTTTTGGGGTGTTCTCATCACCTTTTGGGGTGTTCTTAACACCTTTGGGGTGTCCTTGTCACCTTTTGGGGTGTTCTCATCAGCTTTTGGGGTGTCCTCATCACATCTGGGGTGTTCTCATCACCTTTTGGGGTGTTCTTATCACCTTTGGGGTGTCCTCATCACCTTTGGGGTGTCCTCATCACTTTTGGGGCGTTATCACCTTTGGGGTGTTCTCATCACTTTTTGGGGGTGCCCTCATCACCTTTGGGGTGTCCTTATCACCTTTGGGGTGTTCTTATCACCTTTGGGGTGTCCTCATTACCTTTCGGGGTGTTCTCATCACCTTTTGGGGTGTCCTCATCACGTTTTGGGGTGTTCTCATCACCTTTGGGGCGTTCTCATCACCTTTTGGGGTGTTCTTATCACCTTTTGGGGTGTTCTTATCACCTTTTGGGGTTTCCTTCTCACCTTTGGGGTGTTCTCATCACCTTTTGGGGTGTCCTCGTCACCTTTTGGGGTGTTCTCATCACCTTTTGGGGTGTTCTCATCACCTTTGTGGTGTCGGGACTCCCCAGCTTTTGGGCATCCTCATCACCTTTTGGGGTGTTCTTATCACCTTTGGGGAGTTTTCATCACCTTTTGGGGTGTTCTCACCACCTTTTGGGGTGTTCTTATCACCTTTGGGGTGTCCTCATCACCTTCTGGGGTGTTCTCATCACCTTTTGGGGTGTTTTCATCACCTTTTGGGGTGTCCTCATCATTTTGGGGTGTTCTCATCACCTTTGGGATGTCCTTATCACCTTTTGGGTGTTCTTATCATCTTTGGGCTGTCCTCATCACCTTTGGGGGTGTTCTCATTACTTTTTGGGGTGTCCTTATCAGCTTTGGGGTGTCCTCATCACCTTTGGGGTGTCCTTATCACCTTTTGGGGTGTCCTCATCACCTTTGGGGTGTTCTTATTACATTTGGGGCGTTCTCATCACCTTTTGGGGTCCTCATCACCTTTGGGGTTTTCTTATCAACATTTGGGGTGTTCACATCACCTTTTGGGGTGCCCTCATCACCTTTGGGGTGTCCTCATCACCTTTTGGGGTGTTCTCATTACTTTTTGGGGTGACCTCATCACCTTTTGGGGGGCTCTTATCACCTTTTGGGGTGTCCTCATCACCTTTGGTGTGTCCTCATCACCTTTTCGGGTATTCTTATCACCTTTGGGGTGTTCTCATCACCTTTTGGGGTGTTCTCATCACTTTTGGGGTGTTCTCATCACCTTTTGGGGTGCTCTCGTCACCTTTTGAGGTGTTCTTATCACCTTTGGGGTGTCCTCATCACCTTTTGGGGGGTCCTCATCACCTTTGGGGTGTTCTCATCACCTTTTGGGGTGTTCTCATCATTTTGGGGTGTCCTCATGACCTTTTGGGGTGTCCTCATCATTTTGGGGTGTTCTCATCACCTTTGGGGTGTTCTCATCACCTTTGGGGTGTCCTTATCACCTTTTGGGTGTTCTTATCACCTTTGGGCTGTCCTCATCACCTTTGGGGGTGTTCTCATTACTTTTTGGGGTGTCCTTATCAGCCTTGGGGTGTCCTCATCAGCTTTGGGGTGTTCTCATCAGCTTTGGGGTGTTCTCATCAGCTTTGGGGTGTCCTTATCACCTTTTGGGGTGTCCTCATCACCTTTTGGGGTGCTCTTATTACATTTGGGGCGTTCTCATCACCTTTTGGGGTGTCCTCATCACCTTTGGGGTGTTCTCATCACTTTTTGGGGTGTTCTTATCACCTTTTGGGGTGTCCTCATCACCTTTGGGGTGTCCTCATCAGCTTTTGCGGCGTCCTCATCACCTTTGGGGTGTTCTCACCACCTTTTGGGGTGTTTTCATCACCTTTGGGGTGTCCTTATCACCTTTTGGGGTGTCCTCATCACCTTTTGGGGTGTTCTCATCACCTTTGGGGTGTCCTCATCACCTTTGGGGTGTTCTCATCACTTTTTGGGGTGTTCTTATCACCTTTTGGGGTGTCCTCATCACCTTTGGGGTGTCCTCATCACCTTTTGGGGTGTTCTCATCACCTTTGGGGTGTCCTTATCACCTTTTGGGGTGTTCTCATCACCTTTGGGGTGTTCTTATCACCTTTTGGGGTGTCCTCATCACCTTTGGGGTGTTCTTATCACCTTTTGGGTTGTCCTCATCAACTTTTGGGGTGTTCTCATCACCTTTTGGGGTGTCCTCATCACCTTTGGGGTGTTCTCATCACCTTTGGGGTGTTCTCATCACCTTTTGAGGTCTCCTGACCTTCCTTCCCCTCCCTGCCCTGGGCATCCCAAGCAGCAGGTAGGAATGTGGAATTGGGGGGAGGGGTCTTGTTGCCCCCACCCCCCCCTTTTTACTTTGGAAATGTCTTTGTCACCCACCCAGCCCCATCCTTTGCCCCAGCAAAGGACAACCCTGAGTTGAAGAGGATGATGCTGGTCCCAGTGTCGTGTTGGCCCATCACTTCCTGGCGTTGGCATAGTTGGTGTTGAACCAGTCACAGGTCTCCTTCACAGCTGGGGAAGGAGAAGAGATGGGGATGGGTTTGGGGATGGGGAATGGGGCTTGGTTTAGAGGTTCATCCCATGGTTTGGGTGGGAAGGGGACCTTTCAAGATCATCTAGATCCAACCCCCTGCAATCAGCAGGGACATCAACAAGAGGAGGTGGCTCAAAGCCCCATCTAACCTGATCTGGAATGTTTCCAGGGATGGGGCCTCCACCACCACTCTGAGCCACCTCTACCAGTGTCTCACCACCCTCAGTGTAGCAGGTTTCTCCCTTAGATCTACTCTGAACCTCCCCTCTTCTAGTTCAGCACCTCTACCCTTCTCCTGGAGGGTGGTGGCCCTGCCTGTGGCAGGGGGGTTGGAGCTCTGTGATCCTTGGGGTCCCTTCCAACCCAGACCAGTCTGGGATTCTATGATTCCTATTGCTACAAACCCTCCTAAAAACTGTCCTCATCCTTCTCCTAAGTAATGAAAGGCTGGATGGACCCCCTGATGCCACCAAGGCTGATTGCATCTTAGCATCTTAGCATCACAAGGTTGGAAATGACCTTGAAGATCATCAAGTCCAACCATTCCTGTCCTGTGCTAAACCAGATCCCTGAGCACCTCATCTCCCCATCTGTTAAACACACCCAGGGGTGGGGACTCAGCCCCCTCCCTGGGCAGCCTGTGCCAGGCCCTGACCCTGTCTCAGGCCCTGACCCTGTTCTAGGCCCCTATTCCAGGCCCATCCCAGGCCCTGACCCTGCTCCAGGCCCGTCCCAGGCCCTGACCCTGCTCCAGGCCCTGGGTCCATTCTAGGCCCCTGTTCCAGGCCCTGACCCTGTCTCAGGTCCTGACCCTACTCCAGGCCCCTGATCCAGGCCCATTCCAGGCCCTGACCCTGCTCCAGGCCCCTGTTCAGGCCCTGGTCCTGCTCCAGGCCCGTTCCAGGCCCATCCCAGGCCCTGACCCTGCTCCAGGCCCCTGTTCCACAGCCCCACAACTCTGCCAGGGAAGAACTTTCCCCTCCCATCTGAGCTGACCCTGCCCTGGGGCAGCTTGAGCCCATTGCCCCTTGGCCCATCTCCTGTCCCCTGGCTGAAGAGACCATCGCCCACCTCTCTGCCCCCTCCTGGCAGGGCAGGGGAGGTGGGGAGAAGGGCTCCCCTCAGCCTCCTCTTCTCCAGGCTCAACACCCCCAGCTCCCTCAGCTGCTCCTCAGAGGATTTGCCCTCCAGCCCCTTCCCCAGCCTGGTTGCCCTTCTCTGCACTCGCTCCAGGACCTCAATGTCCTTCTGATGCTGAGGAGCCCAGAACTGGACCCAGCACTCCAGCTGCAGCCTCCCCAGTGCCCAGCCCAGGGGCACAATCCCCTCCCCACACCTACTGGCCACACTGGGGCTGACACAAGCCACGATGCCATTGGCCTTCCTGGCCACCTGGGCACACCGCTGGATCATGTTCTCCAGAGCCCTCACCTTGCCTGAAGGGTGTGAACTGGAAGGTGGGCAGGTATCTCCGGAGCTTGGCGTTGCTGGCTGTCTTCTTGAACTGCCCATCTGCTTTGGTGGTGTCAAACTGGGGTGAGAAGGGTTAAGGGAAACCATAACTGGGGTGGGGGTTGTGGAAACCAAGTCTTACTTTGCTCTACCATGTCCTGGTGGGAGAAGTTGGGAGATGTTCTGGATCACAGCATCTCCCTGGGAGCCTTATGGCTGTTGGGGGAAAGTGGGGTGACCCCCCCCCACACCCTTCCACCCCCAGTTGTGGGTGGGTGGGGGGGTGTCAGCTTGTAGTGAAGGATACAACAACCTCTCCCCTGAAGTCCATGGCCTCCACAACTGCCTCTGCTGCTTCCTTGATGGAGACTTCATCTTCTTCTCCCACTGTAGAGAAGGGAAGGGGTGGTAGCTTGGGGCAGGGGGCCTGGGGTGGGGTGCAGAGGGGGCTTGGGGTGGGGTAAGGTGACAATCAGGGCTTACCTGACAAAATGATGGGCTCCACCTCATCATATTCCCTCAGGACCCAAATGAAGAGCCGGGCCAGGTCCTGTGGAGGAGGAAATGGCTCTGGGGGGTTGGGGGGTGGTTGGTGGCCCCCCACCCCCCCCAGCTCTCCCATCACCCAACCTTGAGAATGGCCAATGTTGCTCAGGACAACCCAGGTGGGATCAAACCTTACTGGGAGTCTAAGCACCACCACTGCAGCCCCATAGGCTGCCCTCCCCATGCTGTGGGAGATGAGTGCTCCAAGACCACACGTACCAAGGAGTAGATGAACTGTCTCCTGGGCTTGCCTGTGCCCCAGACTGTCAGAGGAGAGCCTGTCTCTGCAGGAGAAAGGAGAAGACATCCATGAGCATTGGAGCTACCTCCACCCATCCCAGCACAGCACCTCCTTGGAGAAGTGGAAAGCCCCCCCAAAAACCTCAAAACCAGCCACCCAACCCAAACAACCACCCAACCCACCCAACAATCTAACCTAACCCAACCAACCACCCAAGCCAACCCAGCCAACCACCCAACCCAACCAACCACCTAACCCAACCCAACCAACCACCCAACCCAACAAACCACCCAACCCAACAAACCACCTAACCTAACCTAACCCAACCCAACCAACTACCCAACCCCAACAAACCAGCCACCCAACCCAACCAACCAACCAGCCACCCACCCAACCCAACCAACCACCCAACCACCCACCCAACCCAACCAACCACCCAACCACCCACCCAACCCAACCAACCACCCAACTCAACAAAACAACCACCCAACTCAACAAAACAACCACCCAACTCAAACCAACCACCCGACCCACCAAGCCAACCACCCAACCCAAGCAACCCACCCAACCCAACCACCCACTCCAACCAACCACCCAACCCCCCAACCCAATCAACCAACCACCAACCCACCAAGCCAACCACCAACCCAACCACCCAACCAACCACCCACTCAACCCAACCAACCAATCCAACACATCGACCACCCAACTCAACAAATCAACCATCCAACTCAACAAATCAACCACCCAACTCAAACAACCACCCAACCACCCAACCAACCACCCAACCCAACCAACCACCCACCCAACTCAACAAACCAACCACCCAACTCAACCAATCAACCACCCAACCCATCAAGCCAACCAACCAACCCAACCAACCAACCCAACCAACCCAACCAACCACCCAACCCAACAGATCAACCATCCAACCCAACAAACCACCCACCCAACCCACCCAACCACCCGCCCAACCCAGCCAACCACCCAACTCAAACAACCACCCACCCAACAAACCACCCACCCACCCAACCACCCACCCACCCCAACCAACCAACCACCCAACTCAAACCAACCACCCAACCCCACCAAGCCAACCACCCAACCCAAGCAACCCACCCAACCCAACCACCCACCCCAACCAACCAACCACCCAACTCAACCAACCACCCACCCAACCCAACAAACCAACCACTCAACCAACCACTCACCCAACCCAACCAACCACCCAACCCAATCAACCAACCACCCAACCGACCAAGCCAACCACCAACCCAACCAACCACCCAACCCAATCAACCAACCACCCAACCCACCAACCCAACCACCAACCCAACCACCCAGCCCAACAAACCAACCACCCAACAAACCAACCCAACCAACCAATCAACCCAACAGATCAACCACCCAACTCAACAAATCAACAACCCAACTCAACAAATCAACCACCCAACTCAAACCAACCACCTAACCTACCAAGCCAACCACCCAACCCACCCACCCAACCACTCAACCAACCCAACCAACCACCCAACCAATCACCCAACCCAACAAATCAACCACCCAACCCAACCAACCACCCAACCAACCACCCAACCCAACCCACACAACCACCCACCCACCCAACCACTCAACCCAACCCAACCCAACCCATGAACAGCCCCCCCAAGGTCCTGCCACGCTCACGTTTGGCCAAGTAGACCTTGTGGATGAGGCCTGGCAAGACGTGTCCGTCCTCAATGTTGAAGTTGTCATGTGGCCCAAAGACATTGGTGGGGATGACGGCGGTGAAGCGGCAGCCATGCTGCTCAAAGTAACCCCTGGGTGACAGCAGGAGGGGTGGGATGAACACAGGGGGGTCCTCCACCAGCTCTAGACACCCCCCTTCCAAGCACAGACCTATCCCCAGAAGACCAACACCTCCTTCTACTGAGCCCTGGTATCTCCCCAGGGATCCATTTGATTCCCATGGGAATCAATCCCACCTCCCCTCATCGTGGAGGGTGCTTGCAACCCCTCAAGGGGGTCTTCTTTGGTGTCACCCCACCTCACCCCACCCCACACACCTATTCTGGATGTCAATCATCCTCTTGGCATAGGAGTAGCCAAAGTTGGAGCTGTGAGGTGGCCCGTTGTGGATCTGGAGACCAGAAAGCAGAGGGTTAAACAGGGCAGGGCTTGGGGGACACACACATGGTCCTGGGGGGTGTTTGGGGGGATGCAGATGGATGGGGAGGGATGGAGAGGAATGGGGAGGGATGGAGATGGATGGAGATGGATGGGGAGGGATGGAGATGGATGGGGAGGGATGGAGATGGATGGGGAGGGATGGAAGGAGTGAGATGGATGAGGGGATGGAGATGGATGGGGGGATGGAGATGGATGGAGATGGATGTGGAGGGATGGGGAGGGATGGAGAGGGATGGAGATGGATGGGGGGGATGGAGATGGACGGAGATGGATGGAGATGGATGGAGATACATGGGGAGGGATGGAGATGGATGGGGGACGGAGATGGATGGAGATGGATGGGGGGATGGAGATGGATGGGAATAGATGGAGCTGGATGGGGGGCTGGAGCTGGATGGAGATGGATGGAGATGGATGGGGAGGGATGGAGATGGATGGGGGGATGGAGATGGATGGAGATACATGGGGAGGGATAGGGAGGAATGGGGAGGGATGGAGATGGGTGGAGGTACATGGGGAGGGATGGAGCTGGATGGGGGGCTGGAGCTGGATGGAGCTGGATGGAGATGGATGGGGAGGGATGGAGATGGATGGAGGGATGGAGATGGATGGGGATGGATGGGGGGATGGAGATGGATGGGGGGATGGAGATGGATGGAGATACATGGGGAGGGATAGGGAGGAATGGGGAGGGATGGAGATGGGTGGAGGTACATGGGGAGGGATGGAGATGGATGGGGGGATGGAGATGGATGGAGATGGATGAGGGGATGGAGATGGATGGGGAGGGATGGGGAGGGATGGAGATGGATGGGGGGGATAGAGATGGATGGGGGGGATGGAGATGGATGGAGATGGATGGAGATGGATGGAGATACATGGGGAGGGATGGAGATGGATGGGGGATGGAGATGGATGGAGATGGATGGGGAGGGATGGAAGGAGTGAGATGGATGAGGGGATGGAGATGGGTGGGTATAGATGGATCTGGATGTGGGGCTGGAGCTGGATGGAGATGGATGGAGCCGGATGGGGGGAGGGATGGGGGCTGGAGCTGGATGGGGGGCTGGAGCTGCTCACCATGCTCTCATCGATGGGGTAGGTGGTCTGGTCAGGGAAGATGCAGGTGGAGAGGCAGGAGACCACCTTCTGCACCCCCACCTCGTACGCCGAGTGCAGGACGTTGTCGTTGATATGGATGTTTCTCCTCTGGGAGGGAGAGCATTATGGGATGGGGGTATGGGGTGGGGTTATGGGGTGGGGACACCCCCAAAAGCCCTGCTCCACGGAGTTAATTAATTAATGAGTTAATAAGGAGTTATTACTATCCATTAATTATTATCATTATTAATTTTACTATTCTATCTATTAGCATTTAAATATCATTATGAGTTATTATTGATCATCATCCAAATACTAATAATTTATTTAATTAGAATAATTAGACAAATTATACAACGAATGTATCATGTTTATATGGTTTTATATTCACATATATTTTAAAAGACAAGGTATAATTATACATTTATATATCTTTATATATGTATATATATGTATCTTTATATATGTAACTATATGTATCTTTATATATGTATCTTTATATATGTATCTTCATATATGTATCTTCATATATATCTTTATATATGTATCTTTATATATATCTTTATATATGTATCTTTATTTATGTAAATAATTATATCAATTATATGAGATGTTTAAATGACAAATAAGTCAATATTAGTATTAATTATTCAATATATTTATTTATTATTCAATATTTGTATCTTTATTCAATATATTTATTTATTATTCAATATTTGTATCTTTATTTATATTATTTAATTTACATTATTTATTTTATATCATTTATTTTATATTATTTATTTTATTTTATTGATTCTACATTATTCCATATTTATATATTTATTTATCATTCAATATCTGCACAAATTTATTTATTATGCAATATATATATTTCCATACTATTTCAATATTATGCCCTAAATTATTGTTTTATTGATTATTATAACAATTAGTAAGTATATCATGAAGTTTATTATTCTATACGTTATTATTTAAATATCATTACAATTAGTTCCATATTCATTGATAACAACCATAGAATTTTTATAATCTATAGATGATTTTATATATAGTTCATATGTTTTCATATTCATACATCAATATGTTTATATATCAATAGTATTTATTCACATATATGTATAATTTACAAATAAACAACCTGTTTAATTGTAAATATATACATATATAAAATATTATTTAATATATATTTTATAATATTATAATATATAATATATAATATTTATATAAGATATAACACTGGTATATAATATATTATATGAAACATATTATATTTATATTATATATTACCTTATTATAATTATATATTATAAAAATATATAAAATATAATGTTTCATATACCACTGGTCTATATGATATGAAACATATTATGTTTATATTATATATTATTTTATTATAATTATATATTATGAACATATATAATATAAAATATAATATGTCTCATATACCACTGGTATATAATATATTATATGAAACATATTATATTTATATTATATATTATCTTATAATTATATATTATAAAAATATATAATATGAATATATATAATATATCTGTATATAGTTTTTATATATATAATTATATATGGAGAGAATTATAATAGAATAAAATAATAAAAATGATAAAATAATACTGTTATAATATCATATATTGTATAATATATAAATACATATAATAAATATATATAAATAAATGATATATATAAAAAAATTATATATAATATGTAATAAATAACATGATATATTATTTAGAATTTAATATAATAATGATATATATTATATATAATTATATATCATTATATAAATATATAATTATACACATATATATCATTATAAATGATATTTATATATCAATGATTTATAAAAATATATCACTATAAACCTAAATATAGAATATATAAGAACATCAGTACATGCTCATTATATAATTATATCAATGATATCATTTTAATATATTATTCCTAATTATCTATTTCTATAATTATAATTTATAATCATACTTTAATAAATAAAAATAAAAATAAAAATATAGAAATATATACATATAAAAGTAAAAATATATTATTATATAAATATATAAATACAATATACACATTAATACATAAATTTATATTGAAATATATACAATAACATATAAATTTATATTAAAAATATGCAAATATATATAATTATTTCTATTAACATTTCTATAAATATCTAAAAATCTCTCAATTATGTAAATTACACAAATCCTATAATTATATATATACTTAATGATTATATATATACTAATTGATATATATACTAAATGATATATATACTAAATGATTTATAAAGAATCTAAACGGTTTAAGTGTTATCATCTAAATAATGATTCATTACGAGTGTTCTTATAATTATTAATCATTAACTCTTCATGATCACCTATTAATTATGAATTATGACCTATTGATTATTCCCTATGAACGATTCCCAAGCTGATAACTCATTCCCAGTCCCCAAGGAGCTCTGCTTTGCCCTCTGGAGCAGAACAAACCCTCTGCTGGTGTCCCCAGGGGTGCTGGCACCCCAGGGACCCCGATCCCAGGGTGGGTGCTCACCCAGAAGTCCAGGTTGTGGCGGGTGTTGTTGAACAGCCCCCCCACCTTGGCCGCCAGGTGGATCACGTGGCTGGGCCGGTGCTGCTGGAACAGGGCCCGGGTCGCGGCGGCGTCCCTGGGGGGGCAGGGGTGGGGGTCAGGGGGGCTGGGGAGGGAGGGTGGGGGGCACAGATGGCATTTGGGGGTGCAGGGAGGGGTGTGGGGGGCACAGATGGCATTTGGGGGTGCAGAGCTGGGATTTGGGGGTGCAGGGGGGGGTGTGGGGGGCTCAGATGGCATTTGGGGGTGCAGGGAGTGGTGTGGGGGGCACAGATGGCATTTGGGGGTGCAGAGCTGGGATTTGGGGGTGCATGGGGGGGGTGTGTGGGGCAGACCAGGGATTGGGGGGATGCAGGGGTAAGTGTGGGGGGCACAGCTTGGATCTGGGGGTGCAGGGAGGGGTGTGGGGGGCACAGATGGCATTTGGGGGTGCAGACCTGGGATTTGGGGGTGCAGGGAGAGATGTGGGGTGCAGAGGGTGTGTGGGGGGCAGAGCTGGGATTGGGGAGTGCAGGGGAGGTGTGGGGGGCAGAGCTGGGATCTGGGGGTGCAGGGAGGGGTGGGGGGGGTTCAGATGGCATTTGGGGGTGCAGAGCTGGGATTTGGGGGTGCGCGGGGGGATGGGGGGCTCAGATGGTATTTGGAGGTGCAGGGAGGGGTGTGGGGTACAGACAAGGGATTTGGGGGGTACAGGGGGAGGTTTGGGTTGCAGACCTGGAATTTGGGGTGCAGACCTGGGATTTGGAGGAGCAGGGTGTGTGTGGGGCACAGCTGGGATTTGGGGGTGCAGGGGGTGTGTGGGGGGCTGAACTGGGATTTGAGGGTGCAGGGGAGGGTGTGGGGGGCAGAGCTGGGATTGGGGGTGCAGGGAGGGGTGTGAGGGGCTGAGCTGGGATTTGGGGGTGCAGGGAGGGGGTTGAGGGGCTGAACTTGGATTTGGGGGTGCAGGGGAGGGTGTGGGGTGCAGACCTGGGATTGGGGGGCACAGGGGTGGGTGTGGGGGGCAGATCTGGAATTGGAGGGGCAGGGGGAGGTGTGGGGTGCAGACCTGGAATTTGGGGTGCAGACCTGGGATTTGGGGGTGCAGGGGTGGGTGTGGGCTGCAGATTTGGGATTGGAGGGTACAGGGGGGAAGTGTGGGGTGCAGTGGGAGGTGTGGGGTGCAGCTCTGGGATTGGGGGTACAGGGGTGGGTGTGGGGTGCCGAACAGGGATTGGGGGGTGCAGGGGGAGGTTTGGGGTGCAGATCTGGGCTTTGGGGGGTACAGGGGTAGGTGTGGGGTGCAGGGGTGGGTGTGGGGTACAGACCAGGGATTTGGTGGCACAGGGGGAGATTTGGGGTGCAGACCAGGGATTGGGGGGTGCAGGGGTGGGTGTGGGGTACAGACCAGGGATTGGGGGGCGCAGGGGGAGGTTTGGGGGGCAGCTCTGGGATTGGGGGGTACAGTGGGTGGTTTGGGGTACAGACCAGGGATTGGGGGGCACAGGGGGAGGTTTGGGGGGCAGCTCTGGGATTGGGGGGTACAGTGGGTGGTTTGGGGTACAGACCTGGGCTTGGGGGTGCAGGGGGAGGTTTGGGGTACAGACCAGGGATTGGGGGGTACAGGGGTGGGTGTGGGGTGCAGTGGGAGGTGTGGGGTGCAGACCAGGGATTGGGGGGTGCAGGGGGAGGTTTGGGGTACAGACCTGGGCTTGGGGGTACAGACCAGGGATTGGGGGGGTGCAGGGGGAGATTTGGGGTACAGACCAGGGCTTGGGGGGCACAGGGGTGGGTGTGGGGTACAGACCAGGGACTGGGGGGGTGCAGTGGGAGTTTTGGGGTGCAGACCAGGGCTTTGAGGGGGGGTGCAGAGGTCTCTCAACTCACGTCAGGTCTGCATCCTTGGAGGCCAGGAAGAGCCACTCCTCCTCCTGCCGAGCTTCCCCCTCAGCCAGAACCTTCTGGATGCCCCTGCCCACCAAACCAGTGCCCCCAGTCACCAGGATCCGCTTCCCCACTGGTCCAGTCGCCTCCATCACAGCCACAGGTACCCCTGGGGAGACAAGGAACCCATGGGCACCCTAGGGTGCATCCAAATAGCAGGTGCTGGGTCCCCCCCCAACCCAGGAGACAGGAGGGTTCCCCCCAAGCCAGGAGATTTTGGAAGGGGTTATACTGGTTTCTACTGGTTAAGCACCATGCCTACTTCTGCAGCCCCAAATACCAGGGCTGGACCCCACCCCTGCACCCCAAATCTCAGGTCTGCACCCCACACCCACCCCCTGAACCCCAAAACCCAGGTCTGCACCCCAAATCCCAGGTCTGCACCCCAAATCTCAGGTCTGCACCCTGCACCCCACTCCTGCATCCCAAAACCCAGGTCTGCACCCCCAATCTCAGGTCTGCACCCCACACCTCCCCCTGCACCCCCAAAACCCAGGTCTGCACCCCACACCTCCCCCTGCACCCCAAATCCCAGGTCTGCACCCCAAATCTCAGGGCTGCACCCCACACCTCCCCTGCACCCCCAAATCCCAGGTCTGCACCCCACACCCACCCCCTGCACCCCAAATCCCAGGTCTGCACCCCAAAACCCAGGTCTGCACCCACAATCTCAGGTCTGCACCCCACACCTCCCCCTGCACCCCCAAAACCCAGATCTGCACCCTGCACCCCTCTCCTGCACCCCAAAACCCAAGCCTGCACCCCAAATCCCAGGTCTGCACCCCACAGCCACTCTTGCACCCCCAAATCCCAGATCTGCACCCCATAACCACCCCTGCACCCCCCAATCTCAGGTCTGCACCCCCAAATCCCATGTCTGCACCCTGCACCCCACTCCTGCATCCCAAAACCCAGGTCTGCACCCACAATCTCAGGTCTGCACCCCACACCTCCCCCTGCTCCCCAAAACCCAGGTCTGCATCCCACACCTCCCCCTGCACCCCAAATCCCAGGTCTGCACCCCACCACTGCACCCCAAATCTCAGGTCTGCACCCCCAAATCCCAGGTCTGCCCCCCACAGCCACCCCCTGCACCCCAAATCCCAGGTCTGCACCCCCAAACTCAGGTCTGCACCCCTCACCCACCCCCTGCACCCCAAATCCCTGGTCTGCACCCCACCACTGCACCCCAAATCTCAGGTCTGCACCCCCAAATCCCAGGTCTGCCCCCCACAGCCACCCCCTGCACCCCAAATCCCAGGTCTGCACCCCCAAACTCAGGTCTGCACCCCTCACCCACCCCCTGCACCCCAAATCCCTGGTCTGCACCCCACAGCCACTCCTGCACCCCCAAATCCCAGGTCTGCACCCCACCCCTGCACCCCCAAATCCCAGGTCTGCACCCCACCCCTGCACCCCCAAATCCCAGGTCTGCACCCCATACCCACTCCTGCACCCCCAAATCTCAGGTCTGAACCCCACACCTTCCTCTGCACCCCAAATCCCAGGTCTGCACCCCCACACCTCCCCCTGCACCCCCAATCCCAGGTCTATGCCCCAGACCCACCCCTGCCCCCCACCCCAAATCTCAGGTCTGCCCCCCACCCCTCCCCTGCCCCCCAATCCCAGGTCTGTATCCCCCACATCTCCTGCCCCCCAATCTCAGGTCTGCCCCCCACCCCTCCCCCTGCACCCCAAACGAGAGGTCTGCACCCCAAACCCAGGTCTGTACCCAAAAGCCACTCCTGCACCCCCAAACCTCAGGTCTGCACCCCTCCCCTGCACCCCAGTCCCAGGAATGCCCCCCACCCCTCCCCTGCACCCCCAATCCCAAATCTGCACCCCCAATCCCAGGTCTGCCCCGTACACCTCCCCCTGCACCCCAAACCCCAGGTCCACACCCCACACTCACCCCTGCACCCCCAAACCCCAGGTCTGCCCCCCCCACATCCCCCTGCCCCTCATTTCCTCTCCCCTGCCCCCCAATCCCAAATCTGCCCCCCACACCTCCCCCTGCACCCCCAAATCCCAGGTCTATGCCCCAGACCCACCCCTGCCCCCCTCCCCAAAACCCAGGACTGCCCCCCACCCCTCCCCTGCCCCCCAATCCCAAATCTGCACCCCTAATCCCAGCTCCACACCCCACACCCACTCCTGCACCCCCAATCTCAGCTCTGGACCCCACACTCACTCCTGCACCCCCAATCCCAGGTCTGCACCCCACACATCCCCCTGCCCCCCAGTCCCAGGTCTGCCCCCCAAACCTCCCCTGCACCCCAAATCTCAGGTCTGCACCCCAAACCTCCCCTGCCCCCCAAATCTCAGGTCTGCACCCCAAACCCACCCCTGCACCCCAGTCCCAGGTCTATGCCCCAGACCCACCCCTAACCCCCACCCCAAATCTCAGGTCTGCCCCCCCCAACCCCTTACACCCCAAATCCCAGGTCTATGCCCCAAACCCCCCCTGCACCCCCTCCCCAAATCCCAGCTCTGCCCCCCACACCTCCCCCTGCCCCCCAATCCCAGGTCTGCACCCTACAGCCACCCCTGCACCCCCAAATCTCAGGTCTGCACCCCTCCCCTGCCCCCCAATCCCAGGTCTGCCCCCCCCATCCCCCTGCACCCCAAATCCCAGGTCTATGCCTCAGACCCACCCCTGCCCCCCCACCCCCAATCCCAGGTCTGCCCCCCACACCTCCCCTGCACCCCAAACCCCAGGTCCACACCCCACACCCACTCCTGCACCCCCAATCTCAGCTCTGGACCCCACACTCACTCCTGCACCCCCAAATCCCAGGTCTGCCCCCCACACATCCCTCTGTCCCCCAGTCCCAGGTCTGCCCCCCAAACCTCCCCTGCACCCCCCAATCCCAGGTCTGCACCCTACCCCTCCCCCTGCACCCCCAATCTCAGCTCTGGACCCCACACTCACTCCTGCACCCCCAATCCCAAGTCTGCACCCCAAATCCCAGGTCTATGCCTCAGACCCACCCCTGCCCCCACCCCCAATCCCAGGTCTGCCCCCCACACCTCCCCCTGCCCCCCAATCCCAGGTCTGATCCCTACAGCCACCCCTGCCCCCCAATCCCAGGTCTGCCCCCCCCATCCCCCTACACCCCCAATCCCAGGTCTATGCCCCAAACCCACCCCTGCACCCCCTCCCCAAATCCCAGCTCTGCCCCCCACACCTCCGCCTGCCCCCCAAAACCAGGTCTGCACCCTACAGCCACCCCTGCCCCCCCAATCCCAGGTCTGCCCCCCCCCATCCCCCTGCACCCCAAATCCCAGGTCTATGCCTCAGACCCACCCCTGCCCCCCACCCCCAATCCCAGGTCTGCCCCCCACCCCTCCCCCTGCACCCCAAACCCCAGGTCCACACCACACACTCACCCCTGCACCCCCAATCCCAGGTCTGCCCCCCACACCTCCCCTGTACCCCAAACCCCAGGTCCACACCCCACACCCACTCCTGCACCCCCAAATCCCAGGTCTGCCCCCCACACATCCCTCTGTCCCCCAGTCCCAGGTCTGCCCCCCAAACCTCCCCTGCACCCCCCAATCCCAGGTCTGCACCCTACCCCTCCCCCTGCACCCCCAATCTCAGCTCTGGACCCCACACTCACTCCTGCACCCCCAATCCCAAGTCTGCACCCCAAATCCCAGGTCTATGCCTCAGACCCACCCCTGCCCCCCACCCCCAATCCCAGGTCTGCCCCCCACACCTCCCCCTGCCCCCCAATCCCAAATCTGCTCCCCAATCCCAGGTCTGCACCCTACAGACACCCCTGCACCCCCAAATCTCAGGTCTGCACCCCTCCCCTGCCCCCCAATCCCAGGTCTGCACCCCCCCACCCACCCCTACACCCCAATCCCAGGTCTATGCCCCAGACCCACCCCTGCCCCCCACCCCCAATCCCAGGTCTGCCCCCCACCCCTCCCCTGCTCCCCAAATCCCAGCCCTGCCCCCCATTCCCCTCCCCCCCCGTGTCCCCCAGCCCCACCTCGGCCCCCCCAAGCCCAGGCCTGACCCTCAGGCCTCCCCCTCACCCCCAGCCTGCTCCCCATTCCCCCCCCTCACCCCCTCCCAGACCCTTCCCCCCCCCCCCAAACCCCTCTCACCCCCTCCCAGAGCTCCCCCCCCCTGGGGTCCAGCCCCCACACCCCCCCCCGTGTGTGTGAGGGGGGGCTGCTCCCTCAAACCGCCCCTAAAATGGGCTGGGGGGGGCTGGGGTGGGGGGGGGGGGCCCGTCTCACCCCGCCACGGGGCTCGGTGCGCTCGGCGGGGCTCGGCTGGGCTCGGCTGGAGCCGGCGGGGTTCGGCTCTGCTCGGCTCTGTTCGGCTGGAGTCGGAGGGAATCGGAGGGGCTCGGCTGGAGTGGGCGGGGCTCGGCTGGAGTGGGCGGGGCTCGGAGTGGGCGGGGCTCGGCTGGAGTCGGAGGGGCTCGGCTGGAGTGGGCGGGGCTCGGCTGGAGTGGGCGGGGCTCGGAGGGGCTCGGCTGGAGTCGGAGGGGCTCGGCTGGAATGGGCGGGGATCGGAGGGGCTCGGCTGGAGTCGGAGGGGCTCGGAACGGCTCGGCTGGAGTGGGCGTGGCTCGGTTGGAGTGGGCGGGGCTCGGAGCGACGAGCTGGAGTGGGCGGGGCTTAGTTGGAGTGGGCGGGGCTCGGCTGAGTGGGCGGGGCTCGGCTGGAGTGGGCGGGGCTCAGGAGGACTCGGCTCTGCTCGGCTGGAGTGGGCGGGGCTCGGCTGGAGTAGGCGGGGCTCGGAGGGGCTCGGCTGGAGTGGGCGGGGCTCGGCTGGAGTGGGCGGGGCTCGGCTGGAGTGGGCGGGGCTCGGCAGGGCTCGGCTCTGCTCGGCTGGAGTGGGCGGGGCTCGGCTCTGCTCGGCGGGGCTCGGCTCTGCTCGGCTGGAGCGGGCGGGGTTCGGCCCTGCCGCGCTCGGTACCGCTCGGCTCGGTTCGGTAGGACTCGGCTCTGCTCGGCCAGGCTCGGTTCAGCCCGGCTCGGCTCGGCTCGGCCAGATTCGGCCCTGCTCGGCAGGACTCGGCTCTGCTCGGCGGGGCCCTTCCCTTCCCTTCCCTTCCCTTCCCTTCCCTTCCCTTCCCTTCCCTTCCCTTCCCTTCCCTTCCCTTCCCTTCCCTTCCCTTCCCTTCCCTTCCCTTCCCTTCCCTTCCCTTCCCTTCCCTTCCCTTCCCTTCCCTTCCCTTCCCTTCCCTTCCCTTCCCTTCCCTTCCCTTCCCTTCCCTTCCCTTCCCTTCCCTTCCCTTCCCTTCCCTTCCCTTCCCTTCCCTTCCCTTCCCTTCCCTTCCCCTTTCTTTCACTTCCCCCTCCCCCTCCCCTTCCCTTTCCCTTTCCCCCTCCCCCTTCCCCTCCCCCTTTCCCTTTCTCATTCCCTTCCCATCCCCTTCCCTTTCCCACTTCCCTTTCCTCCTTCCTCTTTCCCCTTCCTCTTCCCCTCCCCCTCCCCCTCTCCCCTGTCCCTTCCCTTTCCCTTTCCCTTTCCCTTTCCCTTTCCCTTTCCCTTTCCCCTTCCCTTTCCCCCTTCCGCTTCCCCTTCCTTTTCCCCCTTCCCCTCCCCCTTTCCCTTTCCCATCCCTTTCCCTTCCCCTTCCCCCTCCCCCTCCCCCTCCCCGTCCCCCTCTCCCCTGTCCCTTTCCCTTTCCCCCTTTTCCTTCCCCTTCCCCTTTCCCCTTCCCCTCCCCTTCCCTTTCCTCCTTCCCATTCCTCCTTCCAATTCCCCTTTCCCCCTTCCCATTCCCCTCCCCCTTCCCCCTCCCCCTTCCTCCTTCCCCTTCTCCTTCTCCTTCCCCTTCCCATTCCCCTCCCCCTTCCCCCTCCCCCTTCCTCCTTCCCCTTCTCCTTCTCCTTCCCCTTCCCCTTCCCCTCCTTTCCCCTTCCCCCTCCCCCTCTCCCTCCCCTTCCCCTTCCCCTTCCCCTTTCCCCTTCCCTTTCCCCTCCTCCTCCCCCTCCCCCTCCCCTCCTCCTCCCCCTCCCCCTCCCCTCCCCTTCCCTCCCCCTCCCCTCCCCTTCCCTCCCCCTCCCTTCCCCTCCTCTTCCCTCCCCCTCCCCTCCCCTTCCCTCCTCCTTCTTCTCCTCCTCCCCCTCCCCCTCCCCTCCCCTCCCCTCCCCTCCCCTCCCCTCCCCTCCCCTCCCCTCCCCTCCCCTCCCCTCCCCCCCCCTCCCCTCCCATCCCCTCCCCTCCTGGAAAGCCTTAATCACCTTTAATGACCTTAAACTGAGATTAAACAAAAGCCCAACCCAAATCCCCAGCGTTCAGGTGGGTGGGGGTTGGGGTGGGGGTAGGGGTGGGGATAAGGGTGGGGGTGGGGGTAGGGGGATGGTTTAAAAGGCAGCCCCACCCCCCCAGCTGGCTTTTCCTTTGGGAATTCCACGTGGCAGAGGCAGGTAGGTGCTCCCTCTGCTCTAAATTCCACTGCTGATGAATGGGATGAAGGGAGATGCAGCCAGGAATTCCCACTCCCTTCCCCTCCCCTCCCCAAAAAAGCTGTCCCTCGTGATGATGATGATGATGAGGAGCAGTAGGTTATCCTGGCTTCCACCTCCTCTTCTCCCTCCTCCTTTCCAGTTCCACCTGAACCAGCCCAGGGATCCCAAAGCCCCATCAATTCCACCTGACATGGCTGGGGACGTCTTTATCCAGCCCAGGGATCCCAAAGTCCCATTCAGTTCCTCCTGAACCAGCCCAGGGATCCCAAAGCCCCACCCAGTTCCTCCTGAACCAGCCCAGGGGTCCCAAAGCCCCATCAATTCCACCTGACATGGCTGGGGACGTCTTTATCCAGCCCAGGGATCCCAAAGTCCCATTCAGTTCCTCCTGAACCAGCCCAGGGATCCCAAAGCCCATCCAGCTCCTCCTGAACCAGCCCAGAGATCCCAAAACCCCATCCAGTTCCACCTGACATGGCTGGGGACATCTTCATCCAGCCCAGGGATCCCAAAGCCCCATCCAGTTCCTCCTGAACCAGACCAGGGATCCCAAAGCCCCATCAATTCCACCTTCAAGCAGCCCAGGGATCCCAAAGCCCCATCTATTCCACCTGAACCAGCCCAGGGATCCCAAAGCCTCATCCAGCTGCACCTGAAACCAGCCCAGGGATCCCAAAGCCCCATCCAATTCCACTTGAACCAGCCCAGGGATCCCAAAGCCCCATCTATTCCACCTGAACCAGCCCAGGGATCCCAAAGCCTCATCCAGCTGCACCTGAAACCAGCCCAGGGATCCCAAAGCCCCATCCAGTTCCACCTGAACCAGCCCAGGGGTCCCAAAGCCCCATCCAGTTCCACCTGAACCAGCCCAGGGGTCCCAAAGCCCCATCCAGCTCCACCTGAACCAGCCCAGGGTAGGGAGAAACCAGATGAAATTCAACACAAGCAAGGGGAGAGTCTGGCACCTGGGGAGGAAGAACTGCTGGAATCAGGACAGGCTGGGGGTGAGCTGCTGGAGAGGAGCTCTGTGGAGAAGGACCTGGGGGTGCTGGTGGGTGACAGGGTGGCCATGAGCCAGCAGTGTGCCCTGGGGGCTGAGAGAGACAATGGGATCCTGGGGGCATCAGGAGGAGTGTGGGCAGCAGGTGACAGGAGGGGATCCTCCCCCTCTGCTCTGCCCTGCTCAGACCCCAGCTGGAGTGTTGTGTCCAGGTCTGGGCTCCCTGGGATAGAAAAGCCAGGGATCTCCTGGAGAGAGTCCAGAGGAGGACAGCATCCAAGATCATGGGGTTTGGATGTCTCCAGAGATGGAGACTCCACAGCCTCTCTGGGCAGCCTGGCCCAGGGCTTTTGTCACCTTCACAGCCAAGAAGTTCCCCCTCAAGGTTAGGTGGAACTTCCTCTGCTCCAGTTTGTGCCCATGGCCCCTTGTCCTGTCCCTGGGCACCACTGAACACAGACTGACCCACCCTCCTGAGCCCATTCCTCAAGGATTTATCAGCATTGAGAAGATCCCCCTCAGTCATCTCCAGGCTAAACAGCCCCAAGTCCCTCAGGCTCTCTCCATCAGAGATGTTCTGGCCTCCTCAGCATCTCTGCAGCCCTTTGTTGTCCCCTCTCCAGTAGCTCCCTGTCCTTCTTGACCTGGCAAACCCAGAACTGGACACAATATTCCTGATGAGGCTTCACCAGGGCAGAGCAGAGGGGCAGGAGAACCTCCCTGACCTCCTGCCCACACTTCTCTTGATCCCCCCCCGTTGGCTTTCTTGGCCATGTGAAGACACTATTGGCTCATGATTAAACATGACCCAGGAGCAGTTTAAACAGAACATTTCTGACTTGGGTTGGGGCAGGAATGAAGAACCTGAAGGTTCTTTAGGTTCTTCTTCAACCTGGAGACTCCTGGGCCATGGTACTGGGTAGCAGCTGCTGGGCAAGAACATCCTTGCCATCATCACTTTGCTATTGCCCTATTGAGTCCAAATGTCCTGAAGGAGGGAGACAAGGGGAACAAAGGCAGGTGTGACTGCTCCATGATGGGTTTTTGGGGCTGCTCTGAGAGCAAGGTCCTGCCTGGGTGGCTGAGAGATCCACTGGGAGAGGTGTCCCAGCTCAGGAGGGTGCCCTGCAGCATATTCCTCATACCAAATGCTTGGTTTGGGGTGTCCTAAGCTTTGGGTGGAGACAACTGGGCAGAGGGAAACCAAAGGGACCTGGCTTCCCCAGGTTGGATGGGAGAGAGGCATGTGCTGTGGTGGGTTGGACTCAATGATCTCTTGAGGTCCCTTCCAACCCCTATGAATCTGTGACTCTGTCCTGGTCCATCCATCACCTGGGCAGAGGCCAATGTGGCTATGAGCACCTTCCCAGTGCACCCTTGAACCCATCAGAGCTGATTGTTCCCCAAATGAGCAGCTCTGGGGGAAGTTTGGGTTGAAACACACTGAGAAGCATGAGACAGATGTTCTGCCAGGCCTGGCTGCTCAGGCACGTTGTAGGACTGCAGGGAGACAAGATCCTGCCCTTGTTTTGGTCCAGGAGTTGATCTCAACCTGGCAGAAGTCCAAAGTGGACAACTATCACTCATAAAGGCAGATATTGAGTTGGTCTTGTGTTGGTTTAAGATGATCCCCAACAAAGTGTGTCTGCAGGAGGGGGGATAAGCTATTTATACTACACCACCAGATAGAAAAGCACCACCACCACCTCCAAAAAAGGTTGGCCATGAGGCAGCAGTGTGCCCTGGGGGCTGAGAGAGACAATGGGATCCTGGGGGCATCAGGAGGAGTGTGGGCAGCAGGTCACAGGAGGGGATCCTCCCCCTCTGCTCTGCCCTGCTCAGGCCCCAGCTGGAGTGTTGTGTCCAGGTCTGGGCTCCCTGGGATAGAAAAGCCAGGGATCTCCTGGAGAGAGTCCAGAGGAGGCTGAGGAGATGCTGAAGGGCCTGGAGCATCTCCCCTGGGAGGAAAGGCTGAGTGAGCTGGGGCTGTTCAGCCTGGAGAGAAGCAGCCTGAGAGGGGATCTGATCAATGGTTCTCACTAGCTGAAGGGTGGGACACAGGGGGACATGGGCAGCCTCTTCTCAGTGTCTGTGGGGACAGGACAAGGGGTGATGGCCTCAAGTTGGAGCACAGGGAGTTCCAAACCAGTATGCAGAAGAACTTCTTCCCAGTGAGGGTGAGGGAGCCCTGGGCCAGGCTGCCCAGGGGGGTGTGGAGTCTCCTTCTCTGGAGAGATTCCAGCCCCATCTGGATGTCTCCCTGTGTGCCCTGTCCTAGGGACCCTGCTTTGGCAGGGGGGTTGGACCCCATGATCTCTTGAAGTCCCTTCCAACCCCTACAACTCTGTGATTCTGTGATGGAATTGTTGGGGAAGTCCAGAGGAGGCCACGAGGATGATCAGAAGGTTGGAGCACCTCTCCTATGAAGCCAGGCTGGGAGCTTGCCCGGGAAGGTAGTGGAGTCCTCATCCCTGGAGACATTCAAGGTCAGGATGGATGAAGCTCTGAGCAACCTGACTAGTTCAAGGTGTCCCTGCTCACTGCAGGGGCTTGGACTAGGTGACCTTTAAATGTCCCTTCCCATCTTAAGCATTCTATAAAGGAGGCCACCCACAAAGAAGCTTCGTTACAGAACGATGAAGCAGCAGTTCTACAGAGGAAAGGCTGAGTGAACTGGGGTTGTTCAGCCTTGAACCCAGGTTTGCTCCTGCAGCTGGTCTCCAGCACCTAAGAGCCCCCACACTGAGGAGGATGGTGACCTCACAAAGGGTGTGAGGTCTGTGTGACCTATGAGCAGAGGGTTGGTGGTTGGGTTCCCCTGAACAGGTTGCCCAGGGACACTGCAGCACAGACAATGGTAGTCAGGATACCTCACTACGTTGGTCACTGTGGCACCCTGCAGTGAAGAGAGGATGGTGGCTGGGGGATCACCCATAGCAAGGAGGATGGTGGCTGGGAGACACCATAGCAAGGTGAGATCATGGCCTGGTGGAATGGAGAACATTCCCATAGGTGGAATGGGGACTGTGCAGCAAGTTGGGCAGATGCTTGTAAGGGGGTTCAGGCTTCTGAACACAGAAGAGGAGGCTGGAGGGGAAGGGGTTTGAGGCTCACCTTGTTGAGAGTGGAGCAGAAGGCGTTAGGAGAAGTGTGTGAGGAACACATGCACTGAGTTGGCTGCTATGCTGGGTCCTGGAGTGCCTGAGGCAGAGAGACAGCCTTTGCACATGGCTGCATTATTCAGCAAGCAGGTCTTGCAGGCCACAGCCTGGAGAATCATGAGGTGGGGTGTGTTTTCCTGGCCACAACTCTCCCTTTTCCTGTCCTCTTCTTGAGGTCGTGTCCACCTGACCCTGGCACCAGCTTTTAAGTGAGAGTCAGGACTGGGATGGATTTGTAGGCAAGTGTCGGAAACCATCGGCCGCGACCCGATGGTCACAAACGGAGGGAAACAAGGACACACTCAATATGAGCGATCAGCAAGCTTCGTTTATTAGCTCTAAGTTAGCTTCTTTTATACATTGTGGTTAATATATGCCTACTAGTCAAACTATCATTGGTTATTAGTTACAAGTTACATCATTATAAGCCTGCCTCTTGTTTTCATTCTTACAACTCTTGTTTTCATTCTTACAGCTCCTTTAACCAGTTCTTCCCGGATTCAGCTGCTTCTTCTGAGGGCTATCTTCGTCTAAGGTCATCTTGACCCTGACGCTGATTGGTCCTGCCGCGCTTCTTCTGCCCTGCTTCACTCTGAACTCCGTGCCTGCGTGCACGTACACAGTTCTTCATGTACGCATATGCAGCTCAGCTATATCTCCATGACCATTGTCTGTCAGCCATTCTCCAACAGGCAAGGTGTGTGTGAAGAGAGTCTCCATCCTTTATTTGGGGTGGGGGAAACATAGAGACTGAGGAGGAGGAAAAGGCTGAGTTAGTTTGTGCCTCAGCACTGAACACTAAGATCAGTTATTTTCTGGGTGCCCAGCACCCCTGAGATGGAAGACAAAAAGGGGAACATACCAAATCCCCCATAACCGATGCAGAAATGGTTGTTGACCTACTACACCACTTAGCCATACACAGGTGTAGGGGGCTGGATGGGATCCCCCCAAGGGTACTGTGGGGCCTGGGGTCAGTGGTCACCAAACCACCTTCCAGCATGTCTCAGCAGTCTTGAATATACTGGGGAAGTCCTGGATGACTGGAAGTGAGCAAAGGTGATACCCACCTACAAAAATGGCCAGAAGGAAGATCTGGGAATTACAGGCCTCTCAGTTTGACCTTGGTAGAAGGGCAGTTTATATTGCAGATCCCCCTAAGTGCCACTACATAGCACATACAGGACAACCAGGTGATCAGTCATCATGGGTTTTGAAAAGCAGGTTCTGCTTGACAATCCTCATCCACTTCCATGACAAGGTGACCTGCTTAATGGATGAGGAAATGGCTGTGGATGTTGTCTACCTGGTCTTTATTAAAGCCTTTGACAGAGTTTCCCACAGCATTCTCCTTGAGAAACTGGTTTCTCTTGGCTTGGGTGAGTGTTCCCTCTGCTGGGTAAAACCTGGCTGTGTGGCTGGGCCAAAGACTTGTGCTCAGTGGAGTTTAATCCCGTTGGTGGCTGGTCACAAGTGGTGTTCCCCAAGACCCAGTCCTGGGGCCAGTTCTGTGTAATATCTTCATCAGTGATGAGGACAAGGGGATTGAGGGCACCCTGGGGATGTTGGGCCATGCCACCAAGGTTGGCTGAAGTGTTGATCAGCTTGAGGGTAGGAAGCTTCCAAAGAGGGATCTGGACTGCAGGAGCAAGGGTCCAAGGCCAACTGTATGAGGTTCAAGAAGGCTCAGTGCCAGGTCCTGCACTGGGATCACAACACCACCAGGCAATGCTACAGCCTTGGGGAAGAGAAGCTGAAAAGCTGCCTGGCATAGGAAGACCTGAAGGTCGACAGCTGTCTGAACATGAGCCAGCTGTGTGACAAGGTGGCCAAGAACCCCAACAGCATGATGGCTTGTATCAGAAATGGTGTGGCCAGCAGGTCAGGACAGTGATCATCCCCCTGTACTCAGCACTGCTGAGTCTGTCCTGGAATGCTCTGATGGGTTTTGGCTTCTCACTACCACAAAGACATTGAGGTTTTGGAGCAGGTCCAAAGAATGGCACTGAAACACCCAAGGCTGGATGCAGAAGAACTTTATTGAGGGAAGGAACAAAAGCAGTAAAAAGCATAAGGACCAATTGTTAATGGAGCCATCCTGGGGTGCAGGTTGAGTGACCATCATCTCAGGCCATTTCCATGAAGTAGATTTGGTCACAGCACACAAGACTCCATAGAGATCCATGGCAGGCATTGGCTTCTGAGAAGTCAGTGGGGAATAGAGACACAAGAGAGGAGGCAAAGTATCAAAGGAAGAAGAGGAGGAGGTGACTGGGCCCTGTTTGCCTCAGCACTGGCTGGGCCTCTTCCCTGCTTCTTTGTTTGGTGCCATGAGAGGAGGAGCTGTCGATGGCAGGTCCATGTGCCA
This sequence comes from Laterallus jamaicensis coturniculus, assembly GCA_022605575.1. NCBI lineage: Eukaryota > Metazoa > Chordata > Aves > Gruiformes > Rallidae > Laterallus > Laterallus jamaicensis. The sequence continues at coordinate 465,800 of JAKCOX010000224.1, read as the reverse complement.
GGAAAGGCCTGGAGATGTGTCCTCAATCCATGGCATGGCTTCCAGAGTTTGGGAAGCTGATGCCAGGGATGGTGGTAAGCACACTTAGCAAAGGTAACCATAGCCTCTTCTGCCTCCATAGCAGCCCAGGCCTCCCAAGCCATAGCCATAGCCAAGGCCATAGCCAAGGCCATAGCCAAAGCCTCCAGAGGAGACAGGCACTCCCTGGACGCTGAGCTCGTTGCCCACGGCAGCGGATGCGGAGGATCCCACAGCGGTGCTCTGGGGGAAGGAGCTGAGGATGGGTCCTGGCAGGGTGACCAGCACAGCGGGAGGCTGGATGACAACACGGGAGTCCTCACACTGCCTGACACAGGGCTCGTTGCAGCTGTTAGCCAGCGGGGTGGGTCCGCAGGGGCTGCAGAGGGAGTTGCAGGCCATGTCTGTGGTATGGAGGGGCCCTGGAAGAAAGGAGGTTGAGAAAGCGCAGGGGGGGAAAGGTGTGAGGGGCTGGAAGAGCTGTGCCAAGCAGGGCAGGAGCTGGAGGGGAAGGGGTTTGAGGCTCACCTTGCTGAGCGTGGAGCAGAAGGCGTCTGGAGAAGTGTGTGAGGGAGAGAGGCTCTGGCTCGGCTTTTATGCTGGTCCTGGAGTGCCCGAGGCAGAGAGACAGCCTTTGCACATGGCAGCAGGTTTCAGACAGGCAGATCTTGCATGCCACAGCCTGGAGAGTCATGAGGTGGGGCGTGTTTTCCTGGCCACAAGGCTCCCTTTTCCTGTCCTCTTCTTGAGGTTGTGTCCCATTGGCCCTGGCAGCAGCTTTGAAGGGAGAGTCGGTACTGGGATGGATTTGTAGGCAAGGTGTGTGTGCAGAGAGTCTCCATCCTTTGATGTGGGGGAAACACTGCGACAAAGGAGGAGAAAAATGCTGATGTAGTTTGTGCCTCAGCACTCAATACTAAAACCAGTTGTTCTCTAGAAGCCTGATGGATTTGTAGGCAAGGTGTGTGTCAAAGCATTTTGGAGGCACGGGTGAAGGTTAGGATAGGTGGGGTGTCATCGGTGAGGCGCTCCATTCATGAGGTGTGGTGTGTGGGTGCATTGTTCAGCTGGGGTCCATTTCCTTCCAGACCTTGAAGACTGCTCTTGACTTTGGGGGTTTGCTAGGCACCTTCCATCATGTTTGCTGTCTCCCAAACTTGCTCTTAGCTCACGAAACCTATTTGTTATCCGGGTCATTTACTTTGGGTGGGCTCTGGGGTGCCTTTGTGCCCCTCTTGCTTGTAAGGTTGTAGCTAGAAGAAGAGAGGCTGCCCGTTTCATCTTCTGCCCTCTGAGTGTAGGCAGGCAGTGGAGGGCTGTTTGTGAGAGCCAGTTGTGGTCCTGGCTGCCCTGGCTCTTAACTGGTGAGCCCTGTCATATCAGGAGGCCTCCTCGGCTCTCTAAGGGCTTGTTTTGGCCCCTTTGCAGTGTTGCCCTTTTGTGTGGCCGCCACGTGTGTGGGCTGGGCTCTGGACGGATATATACAGAGGGCAATGAATGTGGTGAAGGGTGAAGAGAACAAAGCTCATGTGGAGTCACTAAGGCAGTGTAGGTGCTCAGCCTGCAGAAAAGGCAGCTGAGAGGAGCCCCAGTCGCTGTTGTCCACTCCCTAAGTGGTGTTTTTAGCAAGGTGGCTGTGGGGCAAATTTTGCTTAGACAAGAGGAAATGGCCTCAATTGCTTCCAGGGGAGTTTTTGTTGGCTCTTGGGAAGGATGTCTTGAGTCAAAGGGTTATGAAGCACTGGAAGAGACAGCCCAGGGCAATGCTTGAGTCAGCATCCCTGGAGGTATGGAAAAGATGTGTAGATGTGGTGCTTAGGGATGTGGTTTTGAGGTGGACTTGGTATCGTGAGCTGAACAGTGTGACTTGAGGATGGCAACGTTCCTTTCCAAGGGAAATGATTTGGTGATTCTCAGCGAGGGGTTTCCTGTTGGGGAAGGACATGGACTAAGTGGAAAGCCAAAAACGTGCTGGGCTGCATCAAGAGAAGTGTGTCCAGCAGGTCAGGGGAGGTAATTCTCTGCTGTGCTCCCCTGAGACTGGAGTTCTGTGTTTAGCTCTGAGCCGCCCAGTATAAGCATGATAGGGACCTTCTGCATAAACGGGGCAGAAGAAGCCATGAAGATGGTCGTGTCAAAGCTTCTCCTGCTTGAGGACAGGATGGGAGAGTTGGGATTCTTTATGCTGGCGAAGTTTCCAGGGAGACCTTAGAGCAGCCTTCCAGTACTGACAGGAGGTGTGGACGAAAGATGGGCAGGGACTCCTTATTCAGGATGTGTAGTGATATGATGAGGGGTAATGAGCAAACCTAAACAAGGGTAGATTTAGGTGAGCTATTAAGAAGGCTTTCTTTCCAGTAAGGGTAATTGGACACTTGAAGAAGTTCCAATATGCAGCTCTGGGTCCCTGGCAGTGTTCAAAGCCAGGGTGGGCAGAGCAACCTGGTCTAGTGGAGGGTGTCCTTGCTCATGGCAGGACAGATGCAACTGAGATGACTTTGAAGGTCCCTTCCAACCCAAACCATTCTCTGATTCTGTGCTGTCTCTGTCCTCATGTCGATGCACACAGTTGTTGTCGCATTTTCCCTCCCCTTCCCAGTTGGTCTCTGTGCTCACCTGGTCCCCAGGCCATGTTACCCTATCAGAGAGGAATCAGAGGCATGTGTAGAAGTGAATAAAGGTATCCAAGCTTTTCTTTGAGTAGTGAAGATCTTGTGTGTCAGCCTGGAAGTGCCCCAGGTGGAAGTGGGATGGTTTTCTCAGAAAACCCATCTTAACAAGAGCTCTGGCATCCACTGGTGAACCCACCCCAATGGCTACTTGTAGCCTGCCTTTCTTGTGTTTGAGGTAGGATGAACCTTGGGAGATGAAAGAATAAACAAGGAGATGTTGAAGGCTGTGATGCAGGAGAAATTTATTGATGGAGAAAAATACCACGAAAAGGAAAGAGTGCCAAGTATGAGGGTGATCATCTGAGATACAGGTCAGGGGACCATGAGTCTACATCCTTTGTATGCTGGAGCTCTTACCAGAGCCACAAGGTCTTCACACCCCACTATAGGAAAGGCAGACTGTGGGTGCATAGTGGCCTTTGTTTTTTGAGCAGGTGGTCTCAGGGGAGAGTAGTGGACACAGGAGAAGAGTCGGTGCAGAGAAGGAAACAGGGAGAATGGGAAGAGGTAGAGGGGCCGTGTTTGCCTCAGCCCAGGCTGACCCTGTTCCCTGCTTCCTTGCTTAGTACCACGAGGGGAGCAAATGTAGATGGCAAGACCCAGAGCCAGAAGAGGCCTGGAGGTGCATCCTCAATCCACAATATTAAATCCAGTGATTTGTGGTTGGTGTCAGGGGTGTTGGTGACAACCCTTAGCAGCGGTAGCGGCCCCATCTGCCTCCATAGCAGCCCAGGCCTCCCAAGCCGTAGCCATAGCCAAGGCCATAGCCAAGGCCATAGCCAAAGCCTCCAGAGGAGACAGGCACTCCCTGGGCGCTGAGCTCGTTGCCCACGGCAGCGGATGCGGAGGATCCCACAGCGGTGCTCTGGGGGAAGGAGCTGAGGATGGGTCCTGGCAGGGTGACCAGCACAGCGGGAGGCTGGATGACGACCCGGGAGTCCTCACACTGCCTGACACAGGGCTCGTTGCAGCTGTTAGCCAGCGGAGTGGGTCCGCAGGGGCTGCAGAGGGTGTTGCAGGCCATGTCTGTGGTGTGGAGGGGCCCTGGAAGAGAGGAGGTTGAGAAAGCGCAGGGGGGAAAGGTGTGAGGGGCTGGAAGAGCTGTGCCAAGCAGGGCAGGAGCTGGAGGGGAAGGGGTTTGAGGCTCACCTTGCTGAGCGTGGCGCAGAAGGCGTCAGGAGAAGTGTGTGAGGGAGAGAGGCTCTGGCTCGGCTTTTATGCTGGTCCTGGAGTGCCTGAGGCAGAGAGACAGCCTTTGCACATGGCAGCAGGTTTCAGACAGGCAGATCTTGCATGCCACAGCCTGGAGAGTCATGAGGTGGGGTGTGTTTTCCTGGCCACAAGGCTCCCTTTTCCTGTCCTCTTCTTGAGGTCGTGTCCCATTGGCCCTGGCGGCAGCTTTGAAGGGAGAGTCGGTACTGGGATTGATTTGTAGGCAAGGTGTGTGTCAAAGCATTTTGGAGGCACGGGCAAAGCATAGGAGAGGTGGGGTGTCATCGGTGAAGTCCTTACGTGGCATTAACGTGGTGTGGTGTGTGGGTGCATTGTTCAGCCGGGGCCCAATTTCTTCCACCCCCTGTAGGCTGGACTGGGCTTTGGAGGTGTGCCAGACGTGAGGCATTCCCCTTCCATCATATTTGCTGTCTCCTCACCTTGCTGTCAGCTCGGTAAGCCTGTTTTTGTGCCTGCCTTTTTCATTGCTCTGTGATGTCTTGGTTCTCCCTGGCCTGACAGCTTGGAGTAGCTCTGTATTGGCTTCATGTTGCAGGGCTGTTTTAATGAGGGGCTAGAGGCATGGCTTCTGTTAGAGGTTCCATGGCATTGCCCTGTGTTTGATAGAGAGTCTCCATGTGCCAAGAGACGAGTTGGAGGGGAAGAAGAATATTCTGGCTCAGGAGGAAGGAAGCTTTGCTTGGGACTTAGGAATATTAAGAGAGTTTATGATTTTTAGTGGAAGGGGCAGACACCTCAGGAGACCTACAAGGATGTTGTGAGGTTATATAAGGAGAAATTCAGAAGGGCCAAAGCTCAACACAAACTTCATCTACCGATGACCATAAAGGACAAGAATAATTGTTTCTATAAATATATTTGCAACCAAAGGTGGGAGCCTAAAGTGTATGTCTGTCCTTTATGTGATGTGAGTGTACACATATTGGCAAAGGAGGGGGAAAAGGCTGAGTTACTTTGTGCCTTATTTGCTTCAGGCCTTACTCCTAAGACCAGTTGTTCTTTGGGTATCCAGCCCTCCTGACATAGAATAGAAGAAAGGGGATCATAAGAAATGCAAAGAAGTCCTGCCTATATCATGGCAGTCTTAGTTGGCTAGAATTTAGCATATGTGACACCCATCTATAAGAAGGTTTTAGAACAAAGCAAGCTGATCATAGTATGTGATGCATCAAAAGAAGCATGTCTGTCAGGTCCAGGGAGGATATTTTGTATCTCTGCTGTGCTCTCCTGAGACTGGAGTCCTGTGTTTAGCTCTGGACCCCTAGCAGAAGAAGGACAGGGACGTTCTGCATAAAGGCGGCCATGGAGATGGTCGTGTCAAAGCTTCTCCTTCTTTAAGACAGGATGAGAGAGGTGGGGTTCTTTATCCTGGAGAAGTTCCCAGGGAGACCTTAGAGCAGCCTTCCAGGACGGACAGAAAACATGGAGGAAGGATGGGTAGGGACTCTTCACAGGATGTGTAGTGATACAGTAAGTGATAAACGACAAAGTTGAGAAGTGAGGTTTGGGTGAGTTATCAAGAAGTCTTTTTTTCCCCTTGGTGTTGTTGTGGTCCTACTTAAAGGAGGTCCTTGTAGGAGGCGTCTTTCTCCTTTGGGTGGTTGAGGTCCTACTTATAGGAGGTCTGGAGGAAAGATGGAAATGGACTCATGATTTAGGATGCGTAGTGATATGATGAGGAGTAATGAGCAAATCTGAACCAGGGTAGATTTAGGTGAGCTATTAGGAAGTCTGTCTTTCCTGTAAGGGTGATTGGACTCTTGAAGAAGTTCCCATACGCAGCTCTGTGTCCCTGGTTCCCTGGCAGTGTTCAAGGGCAGGTTGGATGTGGCTTTGAGCAGCCTGGTCTAGTGGAAGGTGTCCCTGCTCATGGCAGGAGAGATTCAACTGATGTGACATTGAAGGTCCCTTCTAACCCAAACCATTCTCTGATTCTCTGATTCTGTGCTGTCTCTGTCCTCATGTCAATGCACAAAGCTCTTGTCATATTTTCTTGTCCCTTCCCAGTTGTGGAGGGGCAGTGATAGAGGGTCTCTGTGCCCACCTGGTCCCCAGGCCATGTTACCCTATCAGAGAAATCAGAGACATGAGTAGAAGTGAATAATAGTTCTGAATCCTTTCTGGGTAGGGAAGGTCTTGTGTGTCAGGCTGGGAGTGCCCCATGTGGAAGTGGGATGTTCTTCTCAGAATACCCATCCAGAAGAGAGGTCTGGCATCCATTGGTTACACAAGCCTGCTGGCTGCTTGAGCCCTGACCTTGTGTTGTGTGAGGTTGGATGAGCTTTGGATGTATGAAAAAACAACCCATTTCCTTGCTTCCCTGGAAGGCTGGACTGGGCTTTGCAGGTGTGCCAGACGTGAGGCATGCCCCTTCCATCATATTTGTTTTGTTCCAAATTTGCTGCCAGCTCGGTAAACCTGTTTTTGGTCCTGCCCTTCTCATTGCTCTGTGGTGTGTTTGTTCCCTCTGCCTGGGCAAATTAAAGTCGTATCAGCTTCATGTTGCATGGTTGTGTTAATTACAGGGGCTTGAGCCTTGGCTTCTGTTGAATGTTCCACAGCATTGCCCTGTGTTTGATAGAGTCTCCATGTGCCAAGAGTCGAACCAGAGCCAAAGAAGAATGGTCTGACTCAGAAGAAAAGAAGCTTTGGTTGAGACTTAGGAAAAAGAAGAGAGTTTATGAGTTTTGGAGGAAGGGGCAGACACCTCAGCAGGCCTCCAAGGATGTTGTGAGGTTTTCCCAGGAGAATTTCAGAAAGGCCAAGGCTCTACTCAAACTTCATTCAGGCATGGCCATAAAGGACAAGAAAAACTGTTTCTAGATTAGCCACCAAAGAAGGGCTAAGGGGAATCTCCATCCTTGATTTGATGTGGGGGTTAAAGAGTGATAAAGGAAGAGGAAGAGGCTGAGTTCCTTTGTGCCTTATTTCCTTGAGTCCTTACTACTAAGACCAGTTATTCTTTGGGTTCCCAGCTCCCCTGAGATGAAATGCAAGGAAGGGGAACATAACAAAGCCCCCACAACAGGGGAAGAAATGGTTGTTGACCTGCAACAACATTAAAACCATACACAAGTGTAGGGGGCTGGATGGGATCCCTCCAAGGGTACTGCAGGGGCTGGTGTCAGTGCTCACCAAACCACCTTCCATCATGTCTAAGCAGCCTTGCCTATACTGGGGAAGCCCTGGTTGGCTAGAAGTGAGCAAAACCACCTACAAGATTTGGTGGAAGGATGAAAGTCAATCACATGCTGGGCTGCTTCAAGGAAAGCAGGTCCAGTTAGTTGAGGGTGGTAATTCTCTCCTGTGCTCTCCTGAGACTGCAGCACTGTGTTTAGCTCTGGGCCCCCTCAGTATAAGCATGATAGGGACCTTCTGCATAAAAGGGGCAGAAGAGGTCTTGAGGATGGTTTGGTCCCAGCCACTCCTGCATGAGGAGATGCTGTGAGAGTTGCAGTGTTTTAGTTGGAGATGTTTCCAGGGAGACCTTAGAGCTGCCTTCCAGTTCTTACAGGTGGCAGAGATGAAAGATGGGCTCATTATTCAGGATGTGTAGTGATACGATGAGGGGTACAGAGCAAACCTGAACTAGGATAAAATTAGGTGAGCTACTAGGAAGGCTTTCTTTACTGTAAGGTGAGTTGGACACTTGAAGAGAATCCCATATGGAATTCTATATCCATGGTTCCCTGGCAGTGTTCAGGGACAGGTGTGACGGGGCTTTGAGCAGCCTGGTATAGTGGAGGTTGTCCCTGCTCATGGCAGGAGAGTTGCAAATGAGATGACTCTGAAGGTCCCTTCCAACACAAACCATTCTCTGATTCTGTGCTGTCTCTGTCCTCATGTCGATGCACAAAGCTCTTGTCATATTTTCTTGTCCCTTCCCAGTTGTGGAGGGTCAGTGATAGAGGGTCTCTGTGCTCACCGTGTCCCCAGGCCATGTTACCCTATCAGAGAGGCATCAGAGACATGTGTAGAAGTCAATAAAGGTATAAATCTTTTCTTTGGGTAAGTTAAGGTCTAGTATGTCAGGCCAGAAGTGCCCCAAGTGGAAGTGGGATGGATTTCCCAGAATACCCATCCTAAAGAGAGATCTGGTATCCATTCCTCAACTCAGCCTGTTGCCTGCTTGAGCCCTGACTTTGGGTTGTTTGAGGTTGGTAGAGATTTGGAGGAATTAAAAAAACCCTGAGGAGACGTGAAAGGCTGTGATGCAGGAGAAGTTTATTGATGAGGTGTATTCCCAGTCCACAGTATGAACTGCAGGAGTTTTGGTGGTTGGTGTCAGGGGTGTTGGTGACAACCCTTAGCAGCGGTAGCGGCCCCATCTGTCTCCATAGCAGCCCAGGCCTCCCAAGCCGTAGCCATAGCCAAGGCCATAGCCAAGGCCATAGCCAAAGCCTCCAGAGGAGACAGGCACTCCCTGGGCGCTGAGCTCGTTGCCCACGGCAGCGGATGCGGAGGATCCCACAGCGGTGCTCTGGGGGAAGGAGCTGAGGATGGGTCCTGGCAGGGTGACCAGCACAGCGGGAGGCTGGATGACGACCCGGGAGTCCTCACACTGCCTGACACAGGGCTCGTTGCAGCTGTTAGCCAGCGGGGTGGGTCCGCAGGGGCTGCAGAGGGTGTTGCAGGCCATGTCTGTGGTGTGGAGGGGCCCTGGAAGAGAGGAGGTTGAGAAAGCGCAGGGGGGGAAAGGTGCGAGGGGCTGGAAGAGCTGGGCCAAGCAGGGCAGGAGCTGGAGGGGAAGGGGTTTGAGGCTCACTTTGCTGAGCGTGGAGCAGAAGGCGTCAGGAGAAGTGTGTGAGGGAGAGAGGCTCTGGCTCGGCTTTTATGCTGATCCCAGAGGGGTGTGACAGCCTTTGTGAGTGACCACGTTTTTCATCAAGCAGTTCTTGCCTGCCACAGCGTCATTAATAATGAGGTGGGGCGTGTTTTCCTGGCCACACTTTTCTGCCATTCCATGTCCTTCTCGTGACACCATGTCCACTTGTCCCAGACGGCAGCTTTGAAATGCCAAATTCTTGGTGTTGAGTGTGTGTGTCAGGACGGGCACGACACACTACCAAAGCGTAGGACAGGTAGGGTGAGGTCACTGAGGTCATGCCACGGGCATTCATGTGGTGTGGTTTGCGGATGCGTTTTGAAGCAAGTGCCCCATTTCCATGCAGACCTGGAAGGCTGGTCTGTGCATTGGAGCTGTGCCAGGTGAGGTGCTGCACTTTCCATGGCATATAGTTCCTCCCCACCTTGCTGCCATGAGGGTCAGCATGGCTTTAGGCCTAGTATTTCTTGTTGCTTGTGCTCTGTGATTCAGTCTTGCTGCTCCCGTGCCTCCTAAAGTTGTTTCTGGGAGAAAGGGGGCTGCATCTTTGGGCTTGTGCTCCCACGGGGCCTTCTGTGATGCTTGAGTACAAGCAGGCAGATGAGGGATTCTTGTGAGAACAAGCCATTGTAGTGGTGGCCCTTGTCCAGGACTCACAAGCCTGACAATCCATGTTGTTGATAGGAGGCCTGCCAGGCTCCCCATGGGCTGGTGTTTGCCCCTCAGCAGTGCTGCCCTTTCCTCAGGATGACAGGTTTGTAGGCCGGGCTCTGGTGTGTCGCTGCCACACACCATGGCTGCTTTGCATGGGCAGGGGAGACTGTGGACAGCCCATGAGTGTGATGAGAGGCAGAGGAGAGTGGAAGCCACAGGGAGAGGATGTCGTGTGGCAGGAACATTAGGATCTTTGCTTAGGATGCATGCTGAGGTGTGAGGCCTCTTCTCCTCATAGTGTTTGATGGCAGAAGGAGGGTCTGCAGATGTCCAGGGCGAGCTGGAGCCAGGTGTGCAGCATGTGGCTGCAGAGCTGAGGCCCCAGTTGTGGATGATGAATGCTGAAGGCCTTAGGAATGGCAAGGCAGCTCCAGTTTAGCCAAGGGGCGTGTTTTTTGGGCTGGTTGTCAGCAGAGGCTTCCTTGTGGCTAAGAGCGACATAGAGAGGTAGGAAGGTGTGCAAGACGTAGTGGAAGGAGGAAAGCCAATAATATGCTGGGCTGCATCAAGAGAAGCATGTCCAGCGGGTCAGGGGAGGTAATTCTCTGCTGTGTTCTCCTGAGACTGGAGTCCTGTGTTTAGCTCTGGGCCCCCCAGTATAAGCATGATAAGGACCTTCTGCAAAAAGGGGTCAGAAGAGGCCATGAAGATGTTCTCATCTGACATTCAGTATGAAGACAGGCTGAGAGAGTTGGGTTTGTTTATCCAGGAGAAGTGTCCATGGAGACCTTAGAGCAACCTTCATGTACTGACAGGAGATGTGGAGGAAAGATGGGCAGGGACTCCTTATTCAGGTTGTGTAGGGATACAATGAGGAGTAATGAGCAAACCTGAATGAGGGTAGATTTTGGTGAGCTATTAGGAGGGCTTTCTTTCCTGTAAGGGCAGTTGGACACTTGAAGAAGACCCCATATGCAGGTCTGTGTCCCTGGATCCCTGACAGTGTTCTAGAGCACGTTGGATGGTCTTTGAGCAGCCTGGTCTAGTGGTGGGTGTCCCTGCTCATGGCAGGAGAGTTGCAAATGAGATGACTCTGAATGTCCCTTCCAACCCAAACCATTCTCTGATTCTGTGCTGTCTCTGTCCTCATGTTGATGCACAAAGGTCTTGGCATATTTTCCCTCCCCTTCTGAGTTTTGGAGGGGCAGTGATAAAGGGTCTCTGTGCTCACCTGGTCCCCAGGACATGTTACCCTCTCAGGGAGGAATCAGAGGCATGTGTAGAGGTGAATAAAGACATCAAATCTTTTCTTTGATGAACGTCTTGTGTGTCAGCCTGGAACTGCCCCAGGTGGAACTAGGATGGTCTTCTCTGGATACCCATCCTAAAGAGAGGTCTGGCATCCATTGCTCAACCCAGCCTGCTGGCTACTTAAACCCTGACTTTGGGTTGTTTGAGGTTGGATGAGCTCTGGAAGAATGAAAAAAAACCTGAGGACATGCGAAAGGCTGTGATGCAGGAGAAGTTTATTGATGAGGTGTATTCCCAGACAACAGTATGGACTGCAGTGTTCTGGTGGTTGGTATCAGGGGTATTGGTGACAACCCTTAGCAGCGGTAGCAGCCCCATCTGGCTCCATAGCAGCCCAGGCCTCCCAAGCCGTAGCCATAGCCAAGGCCATAGCCAAGGCCATAGCCAAAGCCTCCAGAGGAGACAGGCACTCCCTGGGCGCTGAGCTCATTGCCCACGGCAGCGGATGCGGAGGATCCCACAGCGGTGCTCTGGGGGAAGGAGCTGAGGATGGGTCCTGGCAGGGTGACCAGCACGGTGGAAGGCTGGATGACGACACGGGAGTCCTCACACTGCCTGACACAGGGCTCATTGCAGCTGTTAGCCAGCGGGGTGGGTCCGCAGGGGCTGCAGAGGGTGTTGCAGGCCATGTCTGTGGTGTGGAGGGGCCCTGGAAGAGAGGAGGTTGAGAAAGCGCAGGGGGGAAAGGTGCGAGGGGCTGGAAGAGCTGTGCCAAGCAGGGCAGGAGCTGGAGGGGAAGGGGTTTGAGGCTCACCTTGCTGATCGTGGAGCAGAAGGAGTCAGGAGAAGTGTGTGAGGGAGAGAGGCTCTGGCTCGGCTTTTATGCTGGTCCTGGAGTGCCCGAGGCAGAGAGACAGCCTTTGCACATGGCAGCAGGTTTCAGACAGGCAGATCTTGCATGCCACAGCCTGGAGAGTCATGAGGTGGGGCGTGTTTTCCTGGGCACCACGCTCCCTTTTCCTGTCCTCTTCTTGAGGTCGTGTCCCATTGGCCCTGGCGGCAGCTTTGAAGGGAGAGTCGGTACTGGGATGGATTTGTAGGCAAGGTGTGTGTCAAAGCATTTTGGAGGCACGGGCAAAGCATAGGAGAGGTGGGGTGTCATCGGTGAAGTCCTTACGTGGCATTAACGTGGTGTGGTGTGTGGGTGCATTGTTCAGCCGGGGCCCAATTTCTTGCACCCCCTGAAGGCTGGACTAGGCTTTGGAGGTGTGCCAGATGTGAGGCATGCCCCTTCCATCATATTTGCTGTCTCCCCACCTTGCTGTCAGCTCGGTAAGCCTGTTTTTGTGCCTGCCTTTCTCATTGTTCTGTGATGTCTTGGTTCCCCCTGGCCTGGCAGCTTGGAGTAGCTCTGTGTATTGGCTTCATGTTGCGTGGTTGTGTTAATGAAAGGCTAGAGGCATGGCTTCTGTTAAAGGTTCCATAGCATTGCCCTGTGTTTGATAGAGAGTCTCCATGTGCCAAGAGACGAGTTGGAGGGGAAGAAGAATTATCTGGCTCAGGAGGAAGGAAGCTTTGCTTGGGACTTAGGAATATTAAGAGAGTTTATGATTTTTGGTGGAAGGGGCAGACACCTCAGGAGACCTACAAGGTTGTTGTGAGGTTATATAAGGAGAAATTCAGAAGGGCCAAAGCTCAACACAAACTTCATCTACCGATGACCATAAAGGACAAGAATAATGGTTTCTGTAAATATATTTGCAACCAAAGGTGGGAGCCTAAAGTGAATCTCTGTCCTTTATGTGATGTCAGGGGGGACATATTGACAAAGGAGGGGGAAAAGGCTGAGTTACTTTGTGCCTTATTTGCTTCAGGCCTTACTCCTAAGACCAGTTGTTCTTTGGGTATCCAGCCCCCCTGACATAGAATAGAAGAAAGGGGATCATAAGAAATGCAAAGAAGTCCTGCCTATATCGTGGCAGTCTTAGATGGCTAGAATTTAGCATATGTGACACCCATCTATAAGAAGGTTTTAGAACAAAGCAAGCTGATCATAGTATGTGATGCATCAAAAGAAGCATGTCTGTCAGGTCCAGGGAGGATATTTTGCATCTCTGCTGTGCTCTCCTGAGACTGGAGTCCTGTGTTTAGCTCTGGGCCCCCAGCAGAAGGAGGACAGGAACCTTCCACATAAAGGCGGCAGAAGAGGCCATGGAGATGGTCGTGTCAAAGCTTCTCCTTCTTTGGGACAGGACGAGAGAGGTGGGGGTCTTTATCCTGGAGAAGTTCCCGGGGAGACCTTAGAGCAGCCTTCCAGGACGGACAGAAAACATGGAGGAAGGATGGGCAGGGACTCTTCACAGGACGTGTAGTGATACAGTAAGTGATAAACGACAAAGTTGAGTAGTGAGGTTTGGGTGAGCTATTAAGAAGTCTTTCTTTCCCCTTTGGGTTGTTGTGGTCCTACTTAAAGGAGGTCCTTGTAGGAGGCGTCTTTCTCCTTTGGGTGGTTGAGGTCCTACTTATAGGAGGTGTGGAGGAAAGATGGAAATGGACTCATGATTTAGGATGCGTAGTGATATGATGAGGAGTAATGGGCAAATCTGAACCAGGGTAGATTTAGGTGAGCTATTAGGAAGTCTGTCTTTCCTGTAAGGGTGATTGGACTCTTGAAGAAGTTCCCATATGCAGTGCTGTGTCCCTGGTTCCCTGGCAGTGTTCAAGGGCAGGTTGGATGTGGCTTTGAGCAGCCTGGTCTAGTGGAAGGTGTCCCTGCTCATGGCAGGAGAGATTCAACTGAGATGACATTGAAGGTCCCTTCCAACCCAAACCATTCTCTGATTCTGTGCTGTCTCTGTCCTCATGTCGATGCACACAGCTCTTGTCATATTTTCCCATGCCTTTCTAGTTGTAGAGGAACAGTGATAGAGGGTCTCTGTGCCAACCTGGTCCCCAGGCAATGTTACCCTATCAGAGAATTCTGAGACATGTGTAGAAGTGAATAATAATTCTGAATCCTTTCTGGGTAATGAAGGTCTTGTGTGTCAGGCTGGTAGTGCCCCATGAGGAAGTGAGATGGTCTTCTCAGAATACCCATCCGAAAGAGAGGTCTGGCATCCATTGGTTAAACCAGCCTGCTAGCTGCTTGAGCCCTGACTTTGTGTTTTGTGAGGTTGGATGAGCTTTGGAAGCATGGAAAGACAACTGAGGAGACGTCAAAGGCTGTGATGGAGTTTGTGCCTCAACTAAGACCAGTTGTTCTCTAGAAGCCCTGAGATGGATGGGAAAAGGGATCATACCAAATCCCTCATAACAGAAGCAGAAATGGTTGGTGACCTGCTACACCTCTTAGCCATGCACAAGTGTAGAAGGCCAGATGGGATCCACCTCAAGGCTACTGAGGCGGCTGGTATCAGTGGTCACCAAAACACCTTCTATCACATCTCAGCAGTCTTGCCTCTACTGGGGAACTCCTAGCTGTCTGGAAGTGAGCAAAGGTGATACCCACCTATAAGAAAGGCTGGAAGGAAGATGTAGGAACTGGAGACCTGTCAGTCTGATCTTTGTACCCGGGCAATTTGTTAGAGATCACCTTGAGTGCCACCACATAGCACCTACAGGACAAACAGGCGATCAGTCATCATGGGATTATGTAAGGCAGGTTCTGCTTGAGCCTTCTGGTCTGCTGCCATGACAAGGTGACCTGCTTAATGGGTGAGGGAATGGCTGTGGATGTTGTCTACCTGGCCTTTAGTAAAGCCTTTGACAGAGTTTCCCACAGCATTCTCTTTGAGAAACTAGGAGGTCATAGCTTGGCTTGACTTGGGTGTTCCCTCTGCTGGGTAAAACCTGGCTGGGTGGCCCAGTGGTGTTCCCCAAGACCCAGTCCAGGGGATAGTTCTGAGTAATATCTTTATCAGTGATGTGGACAAGGGGATTGAGGGCACCCTTAGCATGGAGCCAAGGTTGGCTGAAGTGTTGATCAGCTTGAGGGTAGGAAGCCTCCAAAGAGGGAACTGGACTGGCTGGATTGATGGTTGAAGGCCAACTGTATGAGGTTCAAGAAGGCTCAGTGCCAGGTCACAATGATGGGTCACAATGATGCCAGGCAACGCTACAGGAGTAAGGAGGATTATCTTGACAGCTGCCTGGTGGAAAAGGACCTGGGGGTGAACAGTACACTGAAGGGCCAGGAGGAGGTGCTGGGTAACTACAGACCAGTCAGCCTCACCTCCATCCCTGGAAAGGTGATGGAATAACTTACCCTGGGTGCAGTCTCTGGGCACCAAGAGACATCTATGTTATCTCAAGGATCAGATGGTCATTAGGAGAATCAGCATGGTTTCACCAAGAGCAATTCCTGTTTGACCAACATGATAGCCTTCTGTGAGCCAGGTGGATAGATGATGGCAGGACAGTGGATGTGATTTGCCTTACTTCAGTAAAGCTTTTGACACTGTCTCCCATGGCATCCTCATGGCTAAACTGAGAAACAGGGGTCTGGGGGATCTGGTAGAGAGGTGGATTGTGAAGTGGTTGGAGGGAAGACGTCAGAGAGTTGTGGTCAATGGGACAGAGTCTGGCTGGAGGCCTGTTTCTAGTGGAGTCCCTCAGGGGTTAGTAGAGGGACCAGTACTGTTCAGTATGTTCATCAAGGATCTGGATGAGGGCACAGAGTGCACTGTCAGCAAGTTTTCTGATGACACAAAGCTGGGGTTGTGCTGCCATCCAGTGAGGTCTGGACAGGCTGGAGAGTTGGGCAGGGAGAGGTTTAATGAAATATAAGAGTGAGTGTAGGGTCTTGCATTTAGGGAAGAACAACCCAGTATAGGTTGGGGACTGGGCTGTTGGAGAGCAGCGTAGGGGAGGGGAACCTGGGGGTCCTGTGGGACAGCAGGATGACCAAGACCAGCAATGTGCCCACGTGGCCAAGAAGGCTGATGTCATCCTGGGGTGCATGAACAGGGGGGTGGTTAATAGCTCAAAAGAGGTCCATCTTCCCCTCTACTCTGCCCTGGTGTCACCCCACCTGGCATATTGTGTCCAGTTCTGGGCCCCTCAGCTCAAGAAGGACATAGAACTACTTGAAAGAGCCCAGCAGAGTGCCACCAAGATAATGGAGGGTGTGGAACACCTTCTTTATGAGGAAATGGAAGGATTTGTAGGCAAGGTGTGTGTAAAAGCGTTTTGGAGGCAGAAGCAAAGCATAGGAGAGGTGGGGTGTCATCAGTGAGGTCTTCCTGTGGCATTCATGTGGTGTGTGGCTACATTGTCCAGTGGGGACCCATTTCCTAGCAGCCCTGGAAGGCTGGACTGGGCTTTGGAGGCATGATGAGCATGGGGCATGAGGCATGCCCCTTCCATCATATTTGCTGTCTCCCCACCTTGCTGCCATCTTGGTAAGCCTGTTTTTGTGCCTTCCTTTCTCATTGCTCTGTGATCTCTTGGTTCCACCTGGCCTGGCAACTGGTAGCTCTCTGTATTGGCTTCATGTTGCATGTTTTTCTTAGTGAGGGGGTGGAGGCATGGCTTCTGTTGAATCTTCCATAGCATTGTCCTGTGTTTGATAGAGAATGTCCATGTGCCAAGAGGTGAGAAAGAGGGGAGGAAGAATGGTCTGGCGCAGAAGGAATGGGGCTTGGTAGGGACTTAAGGAATAGAAAAGAGTTTATGATATTTGGAGGAAGGGGCAGACAGCTCAGGAGGCCTCGAAGGATGTTGTAATGTTCTCCAAGGAGAAATTCAGAAAGGCCAAAGCTCACCTCAAACTTCATCCAGCTGTGGCCATAAAGGACCAGGAAAACTGATTCTATAAACACATTGGCGACCAAAGAAGGACTAAGGGGAATCCATCCTTGATTTGATGTGGGGGAAACATGGTGACAAAGGAGGAGGGAAAGTCTGAGGTACTTTGTGCCTCATTTGCTTCAGGCTTTACTGCTAAGACCTGCTGTTCCTTGTGCATCCAGCTCCCCTGAGAGGAATGGGGACCATAAGGAAGAACCCAAAGCAGAAGCAGAAAGGGTTGTTGACCTGCTACTGCACTTAGCCATACACAAGTGTAGGGGTAAGATGGGGTCCACCCAAGGGTAGTGAGAGGGCTCACCAAACCACCTTCTATGGTGTCTCAGCAGTCCTGACTATATCTGGACACCCCTAGTTGTCTGTAAGTGAGTAAATATGATACCAACCTACAGGAAGGTGTAGAATGAGGAAAGCAAATCATAGGCTGTCCTGCATCAAAAGTAGCATGTCTGTCAGATCCAGGGAGGATATTTTGCATCTCTACTGTGCTCTCCTGAGACTGGAGTCCCGTGTTTAGCTGTGAGCCCCCAGCATAAAGACAGGGACCTTCTGCATAAAGGGGGCAGAAGAAGCCATGAAGATGGTTGTGTCAAAGCTTCTCCTGCTTGAGGACAGGCTGAGCTAGTTGGGGGTCCTTTATCCTGGAGAAGTTTCCAGGGAGACCTTAGAGCAGCATTCCAGTACTGACAGGAGGTGTGGAGGAAAGATGGGTACAGACTCTTCATAGGACGTGTGATGATACAATAGTTGATTAACGACAAAGCTGAGAAGGTAGGTTTGGGTGTGCTATTTGGAAGGTTTTCTTTCCTCTACAGCTGGTTGGACACTTGGAGAATGTCCCTGGGTCCCTGGCAGTCTTCAAGGCAAGACTGGATGGGTCTTTAAGCAGCCTGGTCTAGTGGACAGTGTCCCTGCTCATGATAGGAGAGTTGCAACTAGATGAATTTTAAGCTCCCTTCCAACCCAACCCATTCTCTGATTTTTGCTGCGTGGCTTGATGGGCTCAGAGTGATCTGCTCTAGTGAAGATGTTGCTTCCTGCAGGTGGTGTGGACCTGGAGCAGGAGCTGGAGGGGAAGGGGCTTGAGGCTCACCTTGCTGAGCGTGGAGCAGAAGGCGTCAGAAGTGTGTGAGGGAGAGAGGCTCTGGCTCGGCTTTTATGCTGGTCCCAGTGGGGTGTGACAGCCTTTGTGAGTGACCACATTTTTCATCAAGCAGGGCTTGCCTGCCACAGCATCATTAATAATGAGTTTGGAATGTTTTCCTGGCCACACTTTTCTGCCATTCCATGTCCTTCCGTGATACCATGTCCACTTGTCCCTGGGGGCAGCTTTGAAATGCCAAATTTTTGGTGTTGAGTGTGTGTGTCAGGACGGGCAGAAGACACAACCAAAGCATAGTAGAGCTGGGGTGTTGTCACTGAGGTCATGCCACGGGCATTTTTGTGGTGTGGTTTGCGGATGTGTTGTGAAGCAAGTTCCCCATTTTCTGGCAGACCTGGAAGGCTGGTCTGTACATTGGAGCTGTGCCAGGTGAGGTGCTGATCTTTCCATGGCATTCAGGCCTTCCCCACCTTGCTGCCATGAGGGTCAGCATGTCTTTAGGCCTGGCCTTTCCACATGGTTGTGCTCTGTGGTTCAGCCTTCCTGCCCCCGTGTCTCCTAAATTTGTTTCTGGTAGAAAAGGGGCTGCATCTTTGGGCTTGTGCTCCCATGGGGCCATCCGTGACGCTTGAGTGCAAGCAGGCAGATGAGGGATTCTTCTAAGAACAAGCCATTGTAGTGGTGGCCATGGTCCAGGAACATCAAGATCTTTACTCAGGATGCGTGCTGAAGCATCAGGCCTCTTCTCTGCCCAGTGTTTGATGGCAGAAGGAGGGTCTGCAGATGTCCAGGGCGTGCAGGAGCCAGGCGTGCAGCATGTGGCTGCAGAGCTGAGGCCCTGGTAGTGGATGATGAATGCTGAAGGCCTTAGGAATGGCAAGGCAGCTCCAGTTTAGCCAAGGGGCGTGTTTTTTGGGGTGGTTTTCAGCAGAGACTTCCTTGTTTCTTAGGAATGAGACAGAGATGTAGGAAGGTGTGCTTGACAGCTGGATATACACAGCTATGTGGTCCTGATGGGATGTTCCCAGCGTGGTGAGGGAAGGAGCTGGAAGACTTTTTTTAGTGGGCATCTCAAAATCTCATTGAGTTTGTATTGCTTGGGAGGGGTTGGTAATGGCTGCCAGAAAGCTCCTAAGCCTTGTCTGTGTGAGGAGTGCAGGGAGGAAGATCTGGGAAGGTAGAGGCTGGTGAGCCTAGTCTTTTCCTGTGGAAGGGGATATAGAAAATGCTTCTGTAAAGGAGTGCCAATGTAGGGAAGGAGGAGATGGTGATGTGAGGGAAGATGGGCAGTACCTCCATATCAGGATGTGTAGTGATGAGGGGTTAAGAACAAAACTGAGTGGGTAGGTTTAGGTGAAGTATTAGGAAGGCTTTCCTAACCACACAGGTGGTTGGACACTTTAAGATGGTACCAGCAGAAGCTGTGTTTGTCTTGGGGTCCCAGGCAGTGTTCAAGGGCAGGTTGGATGGGCCTCTGAGCAGCCTGGTCTACTGGAGCGTGTCCGTGCTCAGGGAAGTTGGAACTAGCTGTTGTTTCAGGTCCCTTCCTACCCAAACCCTTCTGTGATGATGTCATGCTCTGATTCTATGAATCTCAGACTTTGTGGTTTCTCTGCTGTTCTGTGGACACACAGAACTTGGGTCATTCTTTCTCTCTGGTGTGCACTGTAGGCAGGGGAGTGCAAGAACCTCAGTGGTGATACAGCATGCAGGGCACTGTACCCTGGCAGAAAGGATGTCTTGTGTCAGAGCCATGGGTAGAACTGCAGAAGTGTGCCCAAGCTGTTGTTTGGGAAGGGAAGGTCTTGTGTGACGGGCTGGAAGCACATTGACGGGCTGGAAGCACATTGGGTTCAAGCGGGATTTGTAGGCAAGGTGTGTGTCAAAGCATTTTGGAGGCACGGGCAAAGCATAGGAGAGGTGGGGTGTCATCGGTCAGGTCCTTACGTGGCATTCATGTGGTGTGGTGTGTGGGTGCATTGTCCAGCCGGGGCCCAATTTCTTGCACCCACTGAAGGCTGGCTGGGCTTTGGAGGTGTGCTGGGCGTGAGGCCTGCCCCTTCCATCATATTTGCTGTCTCCCCACCTTGCTGCCAGCTCAGAAGTTTTTATTCACTGGTCATTTGCATTGGGTCTAGTCTGGCTTGTCTTAGTGCCTGTCTTGCTTGTAAGGTTGTAGCTGGGAGAAGGGAGGTTGTCTGTTACCTTGTGCACCTTGGGGCAAGGCCTTGGGGGTATTAGTGCAGGCAGGAAAAAGAAGACTTTTTGGGAGAGCAGGATGTGGTCCTGGCAGCTCTGGTTCTTAACTGGTGAGCCCTGTCATATCAGGAGGCCAGCCAGGCTCCCCAAGGGCTTATTTTGGGCCCCTTACAGTGCTGCCCTTTTGTGTGGCTGCCGTGTGCGCGGGCTGCGCTCTGGTGGGACATATCCAGAGAACAATGGAACTGGTGAAGGACCTCCCCTGCCCGGCCAGGAGGGTGCAGAGAGGTGGGCGATGGTCTCTTCAGCCAGGGGACAGGAGATAGGCCAAGGGGCAATGAGCTCAAGCTGCCCCAGGGCAGGGTCAGCTCAGATGGGTGGGGAAAGTTCTTCCCTGCAAGAGTTGTGGGGCTGTGGAACAGGGGCCTGGAGCAGGGTCAGGGCCTGGGATGGGCCTGGAATAGGGGCCTAGAACAAGGTCAGGGCCTAGAGTAGGGGCCTGGAGTAGGGTCAGGGCCTGGGATGGGCCTGGAATTTAGGCCTAGAACAGCATCAATGCCTGAGAAAGGGTCAGGGCCTGGCACAGGCTGCCCAGGGTGGGGGCTGAGTCTTCACCCCTGGGTGTGTTTAACAGATTTGTTAGATGAGGTGCTCAGGGATATGGTTTAGCACAGGACAGGAATGGTTGGACTTGATGATCTTACAGGTCTTTTCCAACCTTGTGATTGTGTGACTGTTCAGTGGGTAAGGAATTGGAACAGGTGTCCCAGAGAGGTGGTGGAGGCCCCAACCCTGGAGGTGTTCAAGGTCAACCTTGATGGGGCTTTGGCTGTGACCTAATCTAGTGAAGATGTCCCTGCTTCCTGCCATGTGGAAATGGACTTGATGACCTCTAAAGATCCCTTCCAACCTTATTGTAGATTCTATGGTCTTGTGTCACCAGCATGGGTAGAAATGCAGAAGGGTGGCCACGCTTTTCTTTGGGCAACTGAAGGTCTTGTGTGACAGGCTGGGAGTGCACCATGTACCAGTGATGGTCTTCTCAGAATGTACTTCCTAAAGAGAGGTCTGGTATCTATTTGTCAAGCCACCCCAATGGCTTCTTGAGCCCTGCCTTTCCTCTTGTGATTGAGCTTGGATGATCCTTGGGAGAAGAAAGAACAACATGATGAAGGTTGTGATGCAGGAGAACTTTATTGATGGAAAAAAAATTCCATGAAAAGGAAAGAGTGCCAAGTATGAGGGTGCCTGTTTGAGATACAGGTCAGGGGACCATGATCCCTTTGTATGCTGGAGCTCTTAGCAGAGCCACAAGGCCTTCACATCCTGCCATAGGAGAGGTACAATAGAGGACCATATTAGTCTTGTGTTTTTTGAGCAGGTGGTTTCAGAGTAGTAGAGGTAAGAGAAGAGGCGATGCAGAGAAGGAAGAGATAGAGGGGCCATGTTTGCCTCAGCCCAGGCAGCCCACTTCCCTGCTTCCAGGATCTTCAAGGTGCTTGCTGTCGGGGGTGTTGGCGAGACCCCTTAGCAGCGGTAGCATCCCCATCTGCCTCCATAGCAGCCCAGGCCTCCCAAGCCGTAGCCATAGCCAAGGCCATAGCCAAGGCCATAGCCAAAGCCTCCAGAGGAGACAGGCACTCCCTGGGCGCTGAGCTCGTTGCCCACGGCAGCGGATGCAGAGGATCCCACAGCGGTGCTCTGGGGGAAGGAGCTGAGGATGGGTCCTGGCAGGGTGACCAGCACGGTGGAAGGCTGGATGACGACCCGGGAGTCCTCACACTGCCTGACACAGGGCTCGTTGCAGCTGTTAGCCAGCGGGGTGGGTCCGCAGGGGCTGCAGAGGGTGTTGCAGGCCATGTCTGTGGTGTGGAAGGGCCCTGGAAGAGAGGAGGTTGAGAAAGCGCAGGTCTGGAAAGGTGAAAGGGGCTGGAAGAGCTGTGCCAAGCAGGGCAGGAGCTGGAGGGGAAGGGGCTTGAGGCTCACCTTGCTGAGCGTGGAGCAGAAGGTGTCAGGAGAAGTGTGTGAGGGAGAGAGGCTCTGGCTCGGCTTTTATGCTGGTCCCAGAGGGGTGTGACAGCCTTTGTGAGTGACCACATATTTCATTCAAGCAGGTCTTGCCTGCCACAGCGTCATTAATAATGAGGTGGGGCGTGTTTTCCTGGCCACACTTTTCTGCCATTCCATGTCCTTCTCGTGACACCATGTCCACTTGTCCCTGGCGGCAGCTTTGAAATGCCAAATTCTTGGTGTTGAGTGTGTGTGTCAGCATGGGGAGAAGATGCAACCAAAGCATAGGAGAGCTGGGGTGTTGTCACTGAGGTCGTGCCACAGCTGTCCTGTGGTGTGGTTTTTTGGATGTGTTGTGAAGCAATTGCCCCATTTTCTGGCAGACCTGGAAGGCTGGTCTGTGCATTGGAGCTGTGCCAGGTGAGATGTTGCTCTTTCCATGGCATTCAGTTCTTCCCAGCCTTTCTGCCATGAGGGCCAGCGTGTCTTTAGGCCTGTCCTTTCCAAGTGATTGTGCTCTGTGGTTCAGTCTTACTGCCCCTGTATTTCTCAAGCTTGTTTCTGTGAGAAAGGGGGCTGCATCTTTGGGATTATTCTCCCATGGGGCCATCCGTGATGCTTGAGTGCAAGCAGGCAGATGAGGGATTCTTGTGAGAACAAGCCATTGTAGTGCTGGCCCTTGTCTAGGACTCACAAGCCTGCCAATCCATGTTGTATGGGAGGCCTGCCAGGCTCCCCATGGGCTGGTGTTTGCCCCTCAGAAGTGCTGCCCTTTCCTCAGGATGACAGGTTTGTAGGCCGGGCTCTGGTGTGACGCTGCCACACACCATGGCTACTTTGCATGGGCAGGGGAGACTGTGGAGAGCCCGTGAGTGTGATGAGAGGCAGAGGAGAGTGGAAGCCACAGGGAGAGGATGTTGTGTGGCAGGAACATTAGGATCTTTGCTTAGGATGCATGCTGAGGTGTGAGGCCTCTTCTCTGCACAGTGTTTGATGGCAGAAGGAGGGTCTGCAGATGTCCAGGGCGATCTGGAGCCAGGCGTGCAGCATGTGGCTGCAGAGCTGAGGCCCTGGTGGTGGATGATGAATGCTGAAGGCCTTAGGAATGGCAAGGCAGCTCCAGTTTAGCCAAGGGGCGTGTTTTTTGGGCTGGTTGTCAGTGGAGACTTCCTTATTGCTAAGAATGACACTGAGAGGTAGGAGGGTGTGCCTGACAGCTGGATGTACACAACTCTGTGGTCCTGATGGGATGTCCCCAGGAGAGGTGATGGAAAAGAGCTGGAAGTCTATTTTCAGTGGGCATCTCGATTAACTCCTTGAGTTCATATTGCTTAGGAGGTGTTATAACAGCTGTCAGAGAGCTCCTAAGCCTTGCCTGTGTGAGGACTGCTGGGAGAAAGATCTGGGAAGGTAGAGGCTGGTGAGCCTGGTCTTGTTCCTGTGGAAGGGGATATAGAAAATGCTTCTGTAAAGGAGTTTCAATGCAGGGAAGCAGGAGATGGTGATGTGCGGAAAGATGGGCAGGCCCTCCTTATCAGGATGTGTAGTGATGAGTGGCTAAGAAGAAAACTGAGTGGGTAGATTTAGATGAGCTATTAGAAAGGCTTTCTTTTCTGTGAGGGTGCCAGCAGAATCTGTGTTTGTCATAGGGACAGTGGCATTGTTCAGGGGGAGGTTGGATGAGGCTTTGAGCAGCCTGGTCTAGCGGAAGGAGACCCTGCTCAGGAAAGTTTCAACTAGCTGAGGTTTCAGGTCCCTACCCAAACCTTTTTGTGATCCTGTCCTGCTCTGATTCAATGAATCTCGGACTTTGTGGTTTCTCTGCTGTTCTGTGGACACACAGAACTTGGATCATTCTTTCTCTCTGGTTTCCACTGTAGACAGGGGAGTGGAAGAACCTCAGTGGTGACCCAGCATGGGGGGCAATGTACTCCAGCAGAAAGGATGCCTTGTGTCAGAGTCGTTGGTACAACTGCAGAAGTGTGCCCAATCTGTTGTTTGGGAAGGGAAGGTCTTGTGTAACATGATGGAAGCACATTGGGTGCAGGTGGGAATGTTTTGGGGTGCACATCCTAGAGAAAGAACTGTCAGGCATTTGTCAAGCCGCGTGAGTGGCCTCTTGAGCCCTGGCATTTTGGTGGGTGAGGTTGGATGAGCCTTGAGAGGCAGCAGAATGAACAAGGAGCTGTCGAAGGCTGTGCTGCAGGAGAAGTTTATTGACAAAAAATACAGTGAAGTGGGAGGAATTGAGAGCAGCCTGGGTGCCTGTGTGAGGTACAGGTCGGGTTACCAGCAGGCAATGCTGCTGTCCTACCAACCTGTTACTAAAGCCAGGAGGTGTTCCTGTCCCACTGTGGGAGTGGCACAGTAAAGGTCCCTGTATGTCTCTAGTTTCTGAGCTGACATTTGGACCAGAGAGTCGTAGAGAGAGGAGAATTGGAGGTGCAAATAAGGAATTGGTAGGATAACAGGAGGTGAATGGGGCCATGTTTGCCTCAGCCCAGGCTGGCCACGTCTTTGCTTAGTGCCCTGAGATGGAACCATGGAGAAGGCAGGAGATGACAAGAGCCATGTCTTCAAACCACAGTGTCGCTTGCAGACATTGGGATGTTGGTGTCAGGATGGTGGTGAAGGCCATTTAGCAGGGGTAGCGGCCCCATCTGCCTCCATAGCAGCCCAGGCCTCCCAAGCCGTAGCCATAGCCAAGGCCATAGCCAAAGCCTCCAGAGGAGACAGGCACTCCCTGGGCGCTGAGCTCGTTGCCCACGGCAGCGGATGCGGAGGATCCCACAGCGGTGCTCTGGGGGAAGGAGCTGAGGATGGGTCCTGGCAGGGTGACCAGCACAGCTGGAGGCTGGATGACGACCCGGGAGTCCTCACACTGCCTGACACAGGGCTCGTTGCAGCTGTTAGCCAGCGGGGTGGGTCCGCAGGGGCTGCGGAGGGTGTTGCAGGCCATGTCTGTGGTGTGGAGGGGCCCTGGAAGAGAGGAGGTTGAGAAAGCTTGGGGCTGGAAAGGTGTGAGGGGCTGGAAGAGCTGTGCCAAGCAGGGCAGGAGCTGGAGGGGAAGGGGTTTGAGGCTCACCTTGCTGAGCGTGGAGCAGAAGGCGTCAGGAGAAGTGTGTGAGGGAGAGAGGCTCTGGCTCGGCTTTTATGCTGGTCCCAGAGGGGTGTGACAGACTTTGAGCATGACCACGTTCTTCATCAAGCAGGTCTTGCCTGCCACAGCGTCATTAATAATGAGGTGGGGCCTGTTTTCCTGGCCACACTTTTCTGCCATTCCATGTCCTTCTCGTGACACCATGTCCACTTGTCCCAGGCAGCAGCTTTGAAATGCCAAATTTTTGGTGTTGAGTGTGTGTGTCAGGACGGGCACGACACACTACCCAAGCATAGGAGAGGTAGGGTGAGGTCACTGAGGTCATGACACGGGCATTCATGTGGTGTGGTTTGCGGATGCGTTGTGAAGCAAGTGCCCCATTTCCATGCAGACCAGGAAGGCTGGTCTGTGCATTGGAGCTGTGCCAGGTGAGGTGCTGCCCTTTCCATGGCATATAGTTCTTCCCCACCTTGCTGCCATGAGGGTCAGCATGGCTTTAGGCCTAGTATTTCTTGTTGCTTGTGCTCTGTGATTCAGTCTTGCTGCTCCCGTGTCTCCTAAAGTTGTTTCTGGGAGAAAGGGGGCTGCATCTTTGGGCTTGTGCTCCCACGGGGCCTTCTGTGACGCTTGAGTACAAGCAGGCAGATGAGGGATTCTTGTGAGAACAAGCCATTGTAGTGGTGGCCATGGTCCAGGACTCACAAGCCTGCCAATCCATGTTGTTGATAGGAGGCCTGCCAGGCTCCCCATGGGCTGGTGTTTGCCCCTCAGAAGTGCTGCCCTTTCCTCAGGCTGACAGGTTTGTAGGCCGGGCTCTGGTGTGTCGCTGCCACACACCATGGCTGCTTTGCATGGGCAGGGGAGACTGTGGAGAGCCCGTGAGTGTGATGAGAGGCAGAGGAGAGTGGAAGCCACAGGGAGAGGATGTTGTGTGGCAGGAACATTAGGATCTTTGCTTAGGATGCATGCTGAGGTGTGAGGCCTCTTCTCCTCATAGTGTTTGATGGCAGAAGGAGGGTCTGCAGATGTCCAGGGCGAGCTGGAGCCAGGTGTGCAGCATGTGGCTGCAGAGCTGATGCCCCAGTTGTGGATGATGAATGCTGAAGGCCTTAGGAATGGCAAGGCAGCTCCAGTTTAGCCAAGGGGCGTGTTTTTTGGGCTGGTTGTCAGCAGAGGCTTCCTTGTGGCTAAGAGCGACATAGAGAGGTAGGAAGGTGTGCAAGACGTAGTGGAAGGAGGAAAGCCAATAATATGCTGGGCTGCATCAAGAGTAGCATGTCCAGCGGGTCAGGGGAGGTAATTCTGTGCTGTGTTCTCCTGAGACTGGAGTCCTGTGTTTAGCTCTGGGCCCCCCAGTATAAGCATGATAAGGACCTTCTGCAAAAAGGGGTCAGAAGAGGCCATGAAGATGTTCTCATCTGACATTCAGTATGAAGACAGGCTGAGAGAGTTGGGTTTGTTTATCCAGGAGAAGTGTCCATGGAGACCTTAGAGCAGCCTTCATGTACTGACAGGAGGTGTGGAGGAAAGATGGGCAGGGACTCCTTATTCAGGTTGTTTAGTGATACAATGAGGAGTAATGAGCAAACCTGAATGAGGGTAGATTTTGGTGAGCTATTAGGAGGGCTTTCTTTACTGTAAGGGCAGTTGGACACTTGAAGAAGACCCCATACGCAGGTCTGTGTCCCTGGATCCCTGACAGTGTTCTAGAGCACGTTGGATGGTCTTTGAGTAGCCTGGTCTAGTGGAGGGTGTCCCTGCTCATGGCAGGATAGTTGCAAATGAGATGACTCTAAAGGTTCCTTCCAACCCAAACCATTCTCTGATTCTGTGCTGTCTCTGTCCTCATGTTGATGCACAAAGGTCTTGGCATATTTTCCCTCCTCTTCCCAGTTGTGGAGGGGCAGCGATAGAGGGTCTCTGTGCTCACTTGGTCCCCAGGCCATGTTACCCTATGAGAGGGGCAACAGAGACATGTGTAGAAGTGAATAAAGGTATCAAAGCTTTTATTTGGGCAAGGGAAGGTCTCATGTGGCAGGCCAGAAGTGCCCCATGTGGAAGTGGGATTGTCCTCCCAGAATACCCATCCTGAAGAGAGATCTGGTATCCATTCCTCAACCAAGCCTGCTGGCTGCTTGAGCCCTGACTTTGGGTTGTGTGAGGTTGGATGAGCTTTGGAGGAATGAAAAAAAACCTGAGGAGACGTGAAAGGCTGTGATGCAGAAGAGGTTTATTGATGAGGTGTATTCCCAGTCCACAGTATGGACTGCAGGAGTTTTGGTGCTTGGTGTCAGCGGTGTTAGTGACAACCCTTAGCAGCGGTAGCGGCCCCATCTGCCTCCATAGCAGCCCAGGCCTCCCAAGCCGTAGCCATAGCCAAGGCCATAGCCAAGGCCATAGCCAAAGCCTCCAGAGGAGACAGGCACTCCCTGGGCGCTGAGCTCGTTGCCCACGGCAGCGGATGCGGAGGATCCCACAGCGGTGCTCTGGGGGAAGGAGCTGAGGATGGGTCCTGGCAGGGTGACCAGCACGGTGGAAGGCTGGATGACGACCCGGGAGTCCTCACACTGCCTGACACAGGGCTCGTTGCAGCTGTTAGCCAGCGGGGTGGGTCCGCAGGGGCTGCAGAGGGTGTTGCAGGCCATGTCTGTGGTGTGGAGGGGCCCTGGAAGAGAGGAGGTTGAGAAAGCGCAGCGGGGGAAAGGTGTGAGGGGCTGGAAGTGCTGTGCCAAGCAGGACAGGAGCTGGAGGGGAAGGGGTTTGAGGCTCACCTTGCTGAGCGTGGAGCAGAAGGCGTCAGGAGAAGTGTGTGAGGGAGAGAGGCTCTGGCTCGGCTTTTATGCTGGTCCTGGAGTGCCCGAGGCAGAGAGACAGCCTTTGCACATGGCAGCAGGTTTCAGACAGGCAGATCTTGCATGCCACAGCCTGGAGAGTCATGAGGTGGGGCGTGTTTTCCTGGCCACAAGGCTCCCTTTTCCTGTCCTCTTCTTGAGGTCGTGTCCCATTGTCCCAGACGGCAGCTTTGAAGGGAGAGTCGGTACTGGGATGCATTTGTAGGCAAGGTGTGTGTCAAAGCATTTTGGAGGCACGGGTGAATCTTAGGAGAGGTGGGGTGTCATTGGTGACGCCCTCCATTCATGTCGTGTGGTGTGTGGGTGCATTGTTCAGCTGGGGTGCATTTCCTTCCAGACCTGGAAGACCGCTATTGACTTTTGGGGTTTGCTAGGCACCTTCCAGCATATTTACTCTCTCACAAACTTGCTCTCAGCTCACTAAACCTATTTGTAATCCGGGTCATTTGCTTTGGGTGTGCTCGGTGGTGTCTTTGTGCCTCTCTTGCTTGTAAGGTTGTAGCTAGAAGAAGAAAGGCTGCCTGTTTCATCTTCTTCCCCCTGAGTGTAGGCAGGCAGTGGAGGGCTGTTTGTGAGAGCCAGTTGTGGTCCTGGCTGCCCTGGCTCTTAACTGGTGAGCCCTGTCACATCAGGAGGCCTCCTAGGCTCTCTAAGGGCTTGTTTTGGCCCCTTTGCAGTATTGCCCTTTTGTGTGGCTGCCACGTGTGTGGGCTGGGCTCTGGTAGGATATATCGAGAGAAATTAATTTGGTGAAGGGTGAAGAGAACAAACCTAATGTGGAGTCGCTAAGACAGTGTAGGTGCTCAGCCTGCAGAAAAGGCAGCTGAGAGGAGCCCCTATCGCTGTTGTCCACTCCCTAAGTGGTGTTTTTAGCAAGGTGGCTGTGGGGTAATTTTTGCTTAGACAAGAGAAAATGGCCTTACTTGCTTCTAGGGGAGTTTTTGTTGGCTCTTGGGAAGGATGTCTTGAGTCAAAGGGTTATGAAGCACTGGAAGAGACAGCCCAGGGCAATGCTTGAGTCAGCATCCCTGGAGGTATGGAAAAGATGTGTCGATGTGGTGCTTAGCGATGTGGTTTTGAGGTGGACTTGGTATTGTGAGCTGAAGAGTTGGACTTGAGGATGGCAACGGTCCTCTCCAAGGGAAATGATTTGGTGATTCTCAGTGAGGAGTTTCCTGTTGGGGAAGGACATGGACTAAGTGGAAAGCCAATAACGTGCTGGGCTGCATCAAGAGAAGTGTGTCCAGCAGGTCAGGGGAGGTAATTCTCTGCTGTGCTCTCCTGAGACTGGAGTCCTGTGTTTAGCTCTGAGCCCCCCAGTATAAGCATGATAGGGACCTTCTGCATAAACGGTGCAGAAGAAGCCATGAAGATGGTCGTGTCAAAGCTTCTCCTGCTTGAGGACAGGCTGGGAGAGTTGGGATTCTTTATGCTGGCGAAGTTTCCATGGAGACCTTAGAGCAGCCTTCCAGTACTGACAGGAGGTGTGGACGAAAGATGGGCAGGGACTCCTTATTCAGGATGTGTAGTGATACGATGAGGGGTAATGAGCAAACCTAAACAAGGGTAGATTTAGGTGAGCTATTAAGAAGGCTTTCTTTCCAGTAAGGGTGATTGGACACTTGAAGAAGTTCCAATATGCAGCTCTGGGTCCCTGGCAGTGTTCAAAGCCAGGGTGGGCAGAGCAACCTGGTCTAGTGGAGGGTGTCCTTGCTCATGGCAGGACAGATGCAACTGAGATGACTTTGAAGGTCCCTTCCAACCCAAACCATTCTCTGATTCTGTGCTGTCTCTGTCCTCATGTCGATGCACAAAGTTGTTGTCGCATTTTCCCTCCCCTTC
The DNA here is from genome assembly GCA_022605575.1 of Laterallus jamaicensis coturniculus. Lineage (NCBI taxonomy): Eukaryota > Metazoa > Chordata > Aves > Gruiformes > Rallidae > Laterallus > Laterallus jamaicensis. The sequence goes on along the minus strand of JAKCOX010000224.1, from coordinate 436,237 downwards.
CCAGTTGGTCTCTGTGCTCACCTGGTCCCCAGGCCATGTTACCCTATCAGAGAGGAATCAGAGGCATGTGTAGAAGTGAATAAAGGTATCCAAGCTTTTCTTTGAGTAGTGAAGATCTTGTGTGTCAGCCTGGAACTGCCCCAGGTGGACGTGGGATGGTTTTCTCAGAATACCCGTCTTAACAAGAGCTCTGGCATCCACTGGTGAACCCACCCCAATGGCTACTTGTAGCCTGCCTTTCTTGTGTTTGAGGTTGGATGAACCTTGGGAGATGAAAGAATAAACAAGGAGATGTTGAAGGCTGTGATGCAGGAGAAATTTATTGATGGAGAAAAATACCACGAAAAGGAAAGAGTTCCAAGTATGAGGGTGATCATCTGAGATACAGGTCAGGGGACCATGAGCCTACATCCTTTGTATGCTGGAGCTCTTACCAGAGCCACAAGGTCTTCACACCCCACTATAGGAAAGGCAGACTGTGGGTGCATAGTGGCCTTTGTTTTTTGAGCAGGTGGTCTCAGGGGAGAGTAGTGGACACAAGAGAAGAGTCGGTGCAGAGAAGGAAACAGGGAGAATGGGAAGAGGTAGAGGGGCCGTGTTTGCCTCAGCCCAGGCTGACCCTGTTCCCTGCTTCCTTGCTTAGTACCACGAGGGGAGCAAATGTAGATGGCAAGACCCAGAGCCAGAAGAGGCCTGGAGGTGCATCCTCAATCCACAATGTGAAATCCAGTGATTTGTGGTTGGTGTCAGGGGTGTTGGTGACAACCCTTAGCAGCGGTAGCAGCCCCATCTGCCTCCATAGCAGCCCAGGCCTCCCAAGCCGTAGCCATAGCCAAGGCCATAGCCAAAGCCTCCAGAGGAGACAGGCACTCCCTGGGCGCTGAGCTCGTTGCCCACGGCAGCGGATGCGGATGATCCCACAGCGGTGCTCTGGGGGAAGGAGCTGAGGATGGGTCCTGGCAGGGTGACCAGCACAGCGGGAGGCTGGATGACGACACGGGAGTCCTCACACTGCCTGACACAGGGCTCGTTGCAGCTGTTAGCCAGTGGGGTGGGTCCGCAGGGGCTGCAGAGGGTGTTGCAGGCCATGTCTGTGGTGTGGGGGGCCCTGGAAGAGAGGAGGTTGAGAAAGCGCAAGGGTGGAAAGGTGTGAGGGGCTGGAAGAGCTGTGCCAAGCAGGGCAGGAGCTGGAGGGGAAGGGGTTTGAGGCTCACCTTGCTGAGCGTGGAGCAGAAGGCGTCAGGAGAAGTGTGTGAGGGAGAGAGGCTCTGGCTCGGCTTTTATGCTGGTCTCAGAGGGGTGTAACAGCCTTGGAGCATGACCACGTTTTTCATCAAGCAGGTCTTGCCTGCCAGAGGATTGTGAGCAATGAGGTGGGGCGTGTTTTCCTGGCCACACTTTTCTGCCATTCCATGTCCTTCTCGTCACACCATGTCCACTTGTCCCTGGCGGCAGCTTTGAAATGCCAAATTCTTGGTGTTGTATGTGTGTGTCAGCACGGGGAGAAGATGCAACCAAAGCATAGTAGAGCTGGGGTGTTGTCACTGAGGTCATGCCACAGCTGTCCTGTGGTGTGGTTTTTTGGATGTGTTGTGAAGCAATTGCCCCATTTTCTGGCAGACCTGGAATGCTGGTCTGTGCATTGGAGCTGTGCCAGGTGAGGTGTTGCTCTTTCCATGGCATTCAGTTCTTCCCAGCCTTTCTGCCATGAGGGCCAGCGTGTCTTTAGGCCTGGCCTTTCCAAGTGATTGTGCTCTGTGGTTCAGTCTTAATGCCCCTGTATCTCCCAAGCTTGTTTCTGTGAGAAAGGGGGCTGCATCTTTGGGATTATTCTCCCATGGGGCCATCCGTGATGCTTGAGTGCAAGCAGGCAGATGAGGGATTCTTGTGAGAACAAGCCATTGTAGTGCTGGCCCTTGTCTAGGACTCACAAGCCTGCCAATCCATGTTGTTGATGGGAGGCCTGCCAGGCTCCCCATGGGCTGGTGTTTGCCCCTCAGCAGTGCTGCCATTTCCTCAGGATGACAGGTTTGTAGGCCGGGCCCTGGTGTGACGCTGCCACACACCATGGCTGCTTTGCATGGGCAGGGGAGACTGTGGAGAGCCCGTGAGTGTGAGGAGAGGCAGAGGAGAGTGGAAGCCGCAGGGAGTGGATGTCGTGTTGCAGGGACATTGAGATCTTTACTTAGGGTGCATGCTGAGGTGTGAGGCCTCTTCTCTGCACAGTGTTTGATGGCAGAAGGAGGGTCTGCAGATGTCCAGGGCGATTTGGGGCCAGGCGTGCAGCATGTGGCTGCAGAGCTGAGGCCCTGGTGGTGGATGATGAATGCTGAAGGCCTTAGGAATAGCAAGGCAGCTCCAGTTTAGCCAAGGGGCGTGTTTTTTGGGCTGGTTGTCAGTGGAGACTTCCTTATTGCTAAGAATGACACTGAGAGGTAGGAGGGTGTGCCTGAAAGCTGGATGTACACAACTCTGTGGTCCTGATGGGATGTCCCCAGGAGAGGTGATGGAAAAGAGCTGGAAGTCTATTTTCAGTGGGCATCTCGATTAACTCCTTGAGTTCATATTGCTTAGGAGGTGTTATAACAGCTGTCAGAGAGCTCCTAAGCGTTGCCTGTGTGAGGACTGCTGGGAGAAAGATCTGGGAAGGTATGGACTGGTGAGCCTGGTCTTGTTCCTGTGGAAGGGGATATAGAAAATGCTTCTGTAAAGGAGTTTCAATGCAGGGAAGCAGGAGATGGTGATGTGAGGAAAGATGGGCAGGCCCTCCTTATAAGGATGTATAGTGATGAGTGGCTAAGAAGAAAACTGAGTGGGTAGATTTAGATGAGCTATTAGAAAGGCTTTCTTTTCTGTGAGGGTGCCAGCAGAATCTGTGTTTGTCATAGGGACAGTGGCAGTGTTCAGGGGGAGGTTGGATGAGGCTTTGAGCAGCCTGGTCTAGCAGAGGGAGTCCCTGCTCAGGAAAGTTTCAACTAGCTGAGGTTTCAGGTCCCTACCCAAACCTTTTTGTGATCCTGTCCTGCTCTGATTCAATGAATCTCGGACTTTGTGGTTTCTCTGCTGTTCTGTGGACACACAGAACTTGGATCATTCTTTCTCTCTGGTTTCCACTGTAGACAGGGGAGTGGAAGAACCTCAGTGGTGACCCAGCATGGGGGGCAATGTACTCCAGCAGAAAGGATGCCTTGTGTCAGAGTCGTTGGTACAACTGCAGAAGTGTGCCCAAGCTGTTGTTTGGGAAGGGAAGGTCTTGTGTGACGGGCTGGAAGCACATTGGGTGCAGGTGGGAATGTTTTGGGGTGCACATCCTAGAGAAAGAACTGTCAGGCATTTGTCAAGCCACGTGAGTGGCCTCTTGAGCCCTGGCATTTTGGTGGGTGAGGTTGGATGAGCCGTGAGAGGCAGCAGAATGAACAAGGAGCTGTCAAAGGCTGTGCTGCAGGAGAAGTTTATTGACAAAAAATACAGTGAAGTGGGAGGAATTGAGAGCAGCCTGGGTGCCTGTGTGAGGTACAGGTCGGGTTACCAGCAGGCAATGCTGCTGTCCTACCAACCTGTTACTAAAGCCAGGAGGTGTTCCTGTCCCACTGTGGGAGTGGCACAGTAAAGGTCCCTGTATGTCTCTAGTTTCTGAGCTGACTTTTGGACCAGAAAGTCGTAGAGAGAGGAGAATTGGTGGTGCAAATAAGGAATTGGTAGGATAACAGGAGGTGAATGGGGCCATGTTTGCCTCAGCCCAGGCTGGCCACGTCTTTGCTTAGTGCCCTGAGATGGAACCATGGAGAAGGCAGGAGATGACAAGAGCCATGTCTTCAATCCACAGTGTCGCTTGCAGACATTGGGATGTTGGTGTCAGGATGGTGGTGAAGGCCATTTAGCAGGGGTAGCGGCCCCATCTGCCTCCATAGCAGCCCAGGCCTCCCAAGCCGTAGCCATAGCCAAGGCCATAGCCAAGGCCATAGCCAAAGCCTCCAGTGGAGACAGGCACTCCCTGGGCGCTGAGCTCGTTGCCCACGGCAGCGGATGCAGAGGATCCCACAGCGGTGCTCTGGGGGTAGGAGCTGAGGATGGGTCCTGGCAGGGTGACCAGCACAGCGGGAGGCTGGATGACGACCCGGGAGTCCTCACACTGCCTGACACAGGGCTCGTTGCAGCTGTTAGCCAGCGGGGTGGGTCCGCAGGGGCTGCAGAGGGTGTTGCAGGCCATGTCTGTGGTGTGGAGGGGCCCTGGAAGAGAGGAGGTTGAGAAAGCTTGGGGCTGGAAAGGTGCGAGGGGCTGGAAGAGCTGTGCCAAGCAGGGCAGGAGCTGGAGGGGAAGGGGTTTGAGGCTCACCTTTCTGAGCGTGGAGCAGAAGGCGTCAGGAGAAGTGTGTGAGGGAGAGAGGCTCTGGCTCAGCTTTTATGCTGGTCCCAGAGGGGTGTGACAGCCTTTGTGAGTGACCACATTTTTCATCAAGCAGGTCTTGCCTGCCACAGCATCATTAATAATGAGATGGGGTGTGTTTTCCTGGCCACACTTTTCTGCCATTCCATGTCCTTCTCGTGACACCATGTCCACTTGTCCCAGACGGCAGCTTTGGAATACCAAATTCGTGGTGTTGAGTGTGTGTGTCAGGACGGGCAGAAGACACAACCAAAGCTTAGGAGAGCTGGGCTGAGGTCACTGAGGTCATGCCACAGCTGTCATGTGGTGTGGTTTGCAAATGTGTTCTGAAGCAAGTGCCCCATTTTCTGGCAGGGCTGGAAGGCTGGTCTGTGCATTGGAGCTGTGCCTGGTCAGGTGCAGCGTCTTCCATGGCATTCAGTTCTTCCCCACCTTGCTGCCATGGGGGTCAGCGTGTCTTTAGGCCTGGTCTTTCCTGGTGTTTCTGCTCTGTGGTTCAGTCTTGCTGGCCCCGTGTCTCCTAAAGTTGTTTCTGGGAGAAAGAGGGCTTCATCTTTGGGCTTATTCTCCGATGGGGCCATCTGTGACGCTTGAGTGCAAGCAGGCAGATGAGGGATTCTTGTAAGAACAAGCCATTGTAGTGGTGGCCATGGTCCAGGATTCACAAGCCTGCCAATCCATGTTGTTGATGGGAGGCCTGCCAGGCTCCCCATGGGCTGGTGTTTGCCCCTCAGCACTGCTGCCATTTCCTCAGGATGACAGGTTTGTAGGCCGGGCTCTGGTGTGTCGCTGCCACACACCATGGCTACTTTGCATGGGCAGGGGAGACTGTGGAGAGCCCATGAGTGTGATGAGAGGCAGAGGAGAGTGGAAGCCGCAGGGAGAGGATGTGGTGTGGCAGGAACATTGAGATCTTTACCCAGGGTGCATGCTGAGGTGTGAGGCCACTTCTCTGCATAGTGTTTGATGGCAGAAGGAGGGTCTGCAGATGTCCAGGGCGATCTGGAGCCAGGCGTGCAGCATGTGGCTGCAGAGCTGAGGCCCTGGTGGTGGATGATGAATGCTGAAGGCCTTAGGAATGGCAAGGCAGCTCCAGTTTAGCCAAGGGGCGTGTTTTTTGGGCTGGTTGTCAGCAGAGGCTTCCTTCTTGCTAAGACTGACATAGGAGGTAGGAAGGTGTGCTTGACAGCTTCATATACACATCTATGTGTTCCTGATGGGATGTTCCCAGCGTGGTGAGGGAAGGAGCTGGAAGACTTTTTTCAGTGGGCATCTCAATAATCTCATTGAGTACATATTGTTTAGAGGAGTTGTTAATGGCTGCCAGAGAGCTCCTAAGCCTTGTCTGTGTGAGGAGTACAGGGAGGAAGATCTGGGAAGGTAGAGGCTGGTGAGCCTGGTCTTGTTCCTGTGGAAGGGGATATAGAAAATGCTTCTGTAAAGGAGTGCCAATGCAGGGAAGCAGGAGATGGTGATGTGAGGAAAGATGGGCAGGCCCTCCTTATCAGGATGTGTAGTGATGAGGGGTTAAGAAGAAAACTGAGTGGGTAAATTTAGATGAGGTATTAGGAAGGCTTTCTTTTCTGTGAGGGTGCCAGCAGAAGCTGTGCTTATCCTAGGGACAGTGGCAGTGTTCAGGGGGAGGTTGGATGAGGCTTTGAGCAGCCTGGTCTAGCAGAGGGAGTCCCTGCTCAGGAAAGTTTCAACTAGCTGAGGTTTCAGGTCCCTACCCAAACCTTTTTGTGATCCTGTCCTGCTCTGATTCAATGAATCTCGGACTTTGTGGTTTCTCTGCTGTTCTGTGGACACACAGAACTTGGGTCATTCTTTCTCTCTGGTTTCCACTGTAGACAGGGGAGTGGAAGAACCTCAGTGGTGACCCAGCATGCAGGGCAATGTACCCCAGCAGAAAGGATGCCTTGTGTCAGAGTCGTTGGTACAACTGCAGAAGTGTGCCCAAGCTGTAGTTTGGGAAGGGAAGGTCTTGTGTGACGGGCTGGAAGCACATTGGGTGCAGGTGGGAATGTTTTGGGGTGCACATCCTAGAGAAAGAACTGTCAGGCATTTGTCAAGCCACGTGAGTGGCCTCTTGAGCCCTGGCATTTTGGTGGGTGAGGTTGGATGAGCCTTGAGAGGGAAAAGAATGAACAAGGAGCTGTCGAAGGCTGTGCTGCATGAGAAGTTTATTGACAAAAAAGTACAGTGAAGTGGGAGGACTTGAGAGCAGCTGGGGTGACTGTGTGAGGTACAGGTCGGGTTACCAGCAGGCAATGCTGCTGTCTTACCAATCTGTTACTAAAGCCAGGAGGTGTTCCTGTCCCACTGTGGGAGTGGCACAGTCAAGGTCCCTGTAGGTCTCTAGTTTCTGAGCTGACTTTTGGACCAGAAAGTCGTAGAGAGAGGAGAATTGGAGGTGCAAAAAAGGAAGTGGTAGGAGCAGAGGAGGTGAATGGGGCGACATCTGCCTCAGGTGTGGCTGACCACTTCTTTGCTAGTGCCATGAGAGATGGGACCATGGAGAAGGCAGGAGATGGCAAGAGCCATGTCTTCAATCCACAGTGACGCTTGCAGACATTGGGATGTTGGTGTCAGGATGGTGGTGAAGGCCATTTAGCAGGGGTAGCGGCCCCATCTGCCTCCATAGCAGCCCAGGCCTCCTAAGCCGTAGCCATAGCCAAGGCCATAGCCAAAGCCTCCAGAGGAGACAGGCACTCCCTGGGTGCTGAGCTCGTTGCCCACGGCAGCGGATGCGGAGGATCCCACAGCGGTGCTCTGGGGGAAGGAGCTGAGGATGGGTCCTGGCAGGGTGACCAGCACAGCGGGAGGCTGGATGACGACCCGGGAGTCCTCACACTGCCTGACACAGGGCTCGTTGCAGCTGTTAGCCAGCGGGGTGGGTCCGCAGGGGCTGCAGAGGGTGTTGCAGGCCATGTCTGTGGTGTGGAGGGGCCCTGGAAGAGAGGAGGTTGAGAAAGCGCAGGGGGGGAAAGGTGCGAGGGGCTGGAAGAGCTGTGCCAAGCAGGGCAGGAGCTGGAGGGGAAGGGGTTTGAGGCTCACCTTTCTGAGCGTGGAGCAGAAGGCGTCAGGAGAAGTGTGTGAGGGAGAGAGGCTCTGGCTCGGCTTTTATGCTGGTCCTGGAGTGCCCGAGGCAGAGAGACAGCCTTTGCACATGGCAGCAGGTTTCAGACAGGCAGATCTTGCATGCCACAGCCTGGAGAGTCATGAGGTGGGGCGTGTTTTCCTGGGCACCACGCTCCCTTTTCCTGTCCTTATCTTGAGGTCGTGTCCCATTGGCCCTGGCGGCAGCTTTGAAGGGAGAGTCGGTACTGGGATGGATTTGTAGGCAAGGTGTGTGTCAAAGCATTTTGGAGGCACGGGCAAAGCATAGGAGAGATGGGGTGTCATCGGTGAGGTCCTTACGTGGCATTCAAGTGGTGTGGTGTGTGGGTGCATTGTCCAGCCGGGGCCTAATTTCTTGCACCCCCTGCAGGCTGCACTGGGCTTTGGAGGTGTGCCAGATGTGAGGCATGCCCCTTCCATCATATTTGCTGTCTCCTCACCTTGCTGCCAGCTCGGTGAGCCTGTTGTTGGCCCTGTCTTTCTCATTGCTCTGTGATGTGTTGTTCCCCTTTACCTGGCAGCTTGTAGCTCGCTCTATGGGCTTCATTTTGTATGGTTGTATTAATGAGGGGCTAGAGGCATGGCTCCTGTCAAAGCTTCCATAGCATTGCCCTGTGTTTTCTAGAGAGTCTCCATGTGTCAAGAGATCTGCTGGAGAGGAAGAAGAACAGTCTGGCTCAGGAGCAAGGAAGTTTTGGTTGGGACTTAAGAAATCGAAAAGAGTTTATGATATTTGGAGGAAGGGGCAGGCACCTCAGGAGGGCTAAAATTATGTAGTGAGGTTATCCAAGGGGAAATTCAGAAAGGCCAAAGCTCAACTCAAACTTCATCCTGCCATGACCATAAAGGAAAAGGAAACTGATTCTATAAATACATTGGCAATCAAAGGAGGGGTAGGGAGAATCTCCATCCTTGATTTGATGTGGGGGAACATAGTGACAAAGGAGGAGGAAAAGGCTGAGTGAGTTTGTGCCTCCTTTGCTTTAGTCCTTACTGCTAAGACCAAATATTCTTTGGTTACCCAGCCCCCCTATGATAGTAGGCAAGGAAGGGCAACATAACATAGCTCCCATAACAGAGGAAGAAATGGTTGTTGCCCTGCTACACCACTGAGCCATACCCAAGTGTAGGGGGCTGGATGGGATCCCCCCAAAGGTACTGCAGGGGCTGGTGTTAGTGCTCACCAAACCACCTTCCATCATGTCTCAGCAGTCTTGCCTGTACTGGGGAAGTCCTAGTTGACTGGAAGTGAACAAAGGTGATACCCACTCTACAAGAATGGCCAGAAGGAAGATCTGGCTATTACAGGCCTCTCATTCTGACCTTGGTACCAGGGCAGTTTATGTTGCAGGTCAAATTGAGTGCCACCACACAGGACACATAGGACAACCAGGTGATCAGTCATCATGTGTTATGAAAGGCAGGTTCTGCTTGACTCTCCTGGTCTGCTGCCATGACGAGGTGACCTGCTTAATGGATGATGGAATGGCTGTAGATGTTGTCTACCTGGTGTTTCTAAAGCCTTTGCGACAGTTTCTGACAGCATTCTCCTTGAGAAACTGGTTTCTCTTGGCTTGGGTGGGTGTTCCCTCTGCTGGGTAAAACCTGGCTGTGTGGCTGGGCCAAAGACTTGTAATGGATGGAGTTAAATCCTGTTGGTGGCCGGTCAAAAGTGGTGTTCCCCAAGACCCAGTCCTGGGGCCAGTTCTGTGTAATATCTTCATCAGTGATGTGGATTGAGGGCACCCTTCCATCATATTTGCTCTCTCCCCACCTTGTTTCCAGCTCGGTAAGGCGTCAGGAGAAGTGTGTGAGGGAGAGAGGCTCTGGCTTGGATTTTATGCTGGTCCTGGAGTACCTGAGGCAGAGGGATAGCTTTGCACATGACAGGGCTGTTCATCAAGCAGGTGTTCCATGTCACATCCACAATAATAATGAGGTGGGATGTGTTTTCCTGGCCAGAACTCTCCCTTTTCCTGTCCTCTTCTTGAGGTCATGTCAACTTTGCTGGCCTGGCAACTGGTAGCTCTCTGTATTGGCTCCATGTTGCATGTTTTTCTTAGTGAGGGGCTGGAGGCATGGCTTCTGATGAAGCTTCCATAGCATTGTCCTGTGTTTGATAGAGAATGTCCATGTGCCAAGAGAGGAGATGGAGGAGAGGAAGAATGGTCTGGCTCAGAAGGAATGGGGCTTTGGTTGGGACTTAAGAAATAGAAAAGAGTTTATGATATTTGGAGAAAGAGGCAGACACCTCAAGAGGCCTCGAAGGATGTTGGAAGGTTCTCCAAGGACAAATTCAGAAAGGCCAGAGCTCAACTCAAACTTCATCCAGCTGTGGCCATAAAGGACCAGGAAAACTGATTCTATAAATACATTGGCAACCAAAGAAGGGCTAAGGGGAATCCATCCTTGATTTGATGTGGGGGAAACATGGTGACAAAGGAGGAGGGAAAGTCTGAGGTACATTGTGCCTCATCTGCTTCAGGCCTTACTGCTAAGACCTGCTGTTCCTTGTGCATCCAGCTCCTCTGAGAGGAATGGGGACCATAAGGAAGAACCCAAAGCAGAAGCAGAAAGGGTTGTTGACCTGCTGCTGCTTTTAGCCATACACAAGTGTAGGGGTAAGATGGGATCCACCCAAGGGTAGTGAGAGGGCTCACCAAACTACCTTCTATGGTGTCTCAGCAGTCCTGACTATATCTGGACACCCCTAGTTGTCTGTAAGTGAGCAAATATGATACCAACCTACAGGAAGGTGTAGAATGAGGAAAGCTGATCATAGGCTGTCCTGCATCAAAAGTAGCATGTCTGTCAGATCCAGGGAGGATATTTTGAATCTCTACTGTGCTCTCCTGAGACTGGAGTCCCGTGTTTAGCTGTGAGCCCCCAGCATAAAGACAGGGACCTTCTGCATAACGGGGGCAGAAGAGATATGAAGATAATTGTGTCAAAGTTTCTCCTGCTTGAGGACAGGCTGAGAGAGTTGGGGTTCTTTATCCTGGAGAAGTTTCCAGGGAGACCTTAGAGCAGCCTTCCAGGACTGCCAGGAGGTGTGGAGGAAAGATGGGTACAGACTCTTCATAGGTCTTGTGGTGATACAATAGGTGATCAACGATAAAGCTGAGAAGGTAGGTTTGGGTGAGCTATTTGGAAGGTTTTCTTTCCTTTGCGGCTGGATGGACACTTGGAGAATGTCCCTGGGTCCCTGGCAGTCTTCCAGGCAAGACTGGATGGGTCTTTGAGCAGCCTGGTCTAGTGGACAGTGTCCCTGCTCATGATAGGAGAGTTGCAACTAGATGAATTTTAAGCTCCCTTCCAACCCAAACCATTCTCTGATTCTGTGCTGCGTGGCTTGATGGGCTCTGAGTGATCTGCTCTAGTGAAGATGTTGCTTCCTGCAGGTGGGGTGGACTAGATGACCTCTGAAGGTGTAATGAGCCTGCGTTTCTTGTGTGTGAGGTTTGATGATCCTGGGGAAAAGAAAGAATAACTCAGGAGATGTTGAAGGTTGTGATGCAGGAGAACTTTATTGATGGAAAAAAAATACCATGAAAAGCAAAGAGTGCCAAGTATGAGGGTGCCTGTCTGAGATACAGGTCAGGGGAACATAAGGCAACATCCTTTGTATGCTGGAGCTCATACCAGAGCCACAAGGTCTTCACACCCCACCATAGGAAAGGCAGAGTGGAGGGCCATAGTGGTCTTTGTTTTTTGAGCAGATAGTTTCAAAGGAGAGTAGCAGACACAAGACAAGAGGTGATGCAGAGAAGGAAAGAGGGAGTAGGGGAAGAGGTAGAGGGGCCGTGTTTGGCTCAACCCCGGCTGACCCTCTTCCCTTGGCAAGACCAAGTGCCAGAAGAGGCCTGGAGATGCATCCACAATCCACAATGTGGGCTCTGGGGTTTTGGTTATTGCTGTAAGGGCTGATGAAGAGGGCCCTTAGCAGCGGTAGCGGCCCCATCTGGCTCCATAGCAGCCCAGGCCTCCCAAGCCATAGCCATAGCCAAGGCCATAGCCAAGGCCATAGCCAAAGCCTCCAGAGGAGACAGGCACTCCCTGGGCGCTGAGCTCGTTGCCCACGGCAGCGGATGCGGAGGATCCCACAGCGGTGCTCTGGGGGAAGGAGCTGAGGATGGGTCCTGGCAGGGTGACCACCACGGTGGAAGGCTGGATGATGACACGGGAGTCCTCACACTGCCTGACACAGGGCTCGTTGCAGCTGTTAGCCAGCGGGGTGGGTCCGCAGGGGCTGCAGAGGGTGTTGCAGGCCATGTCTGTGGTGTGGAGGGGCCCTGGAAGAGAGGAGGTTGAGAAAGCGCAGGGCTGGAAAGGTTCGAGGGGCTGGAAGAGCTGGGCCAAGCAGGGCCGGAGCTGGAGGGGAAGGGGTTTGAGGCTCACCTTGCTGAGCGTGGAGCAGAAGGCGTCAGGAGAAGTGTGTGAGGGAGAGAGGCTCTGGCTCGGCTTTTATGCTGGTCCTAGAGGGGTGTGACAGCCCTCGAGCATGACTGTGTTTTTCAACAAACCCTTCTCCCATGCCACAGCATCATTAATAATGAGGTGGGGCGTGTTTTACTGGCCACACGTTTCTGCCATTCCATGTCCTTCTTGTGACACCATGTCCCCTTGTCCCTGGCGGCAGCTTTGAAATGCCAAATTCTTGGTGTTGTATGTGTATGTCAGGACGGGCAGGAGACCTAACCAAAGCATAGGAGAGCTGGGGTGTCCTAACTAAGGCCATGCCACGGCATTTTTGTGGTGTGCCTCCATGAAAGGCTGGTCTGTGCATTGTATATGTGCCCACTGAAGGCATTTGGGCCTTCTCTGCCTTGCTGCCATGAGGCTCAGCGTGTCCTTGGGCCTGGTCTTTCTCACTGGTTCTGCTCTCTGGTTCTGTCCTACTGCTCCTGTGTCTGTGGAGTTTGTGTCTGGGAGAAAGGTGGCAGCATTTTAAGTCCCGTGCCCCCATTGGGCCATCCCTGGTGTGTGAGTGCCAAGCAGGCAGAGGTGGGCTGCTTGTGAGAGCAGGCCATTGTCCTGGCAGCTTTAGTTCAGAGCTCCTGAGTGCTTGGCAACTGCCCGTACACCCTTGCGTGGGGCCTTATGGGGTATTTCAGCATAACAGATGAGGGTGGGAGCTGACTGACTTCTTTGGGAGGCCCTTCTTGATTTTTTATAGAGGTGTTGGGAGCGGTTGCTAAAGGCCTGCTTAGGCGAATCTCCATCCTTTATTTGATGTGTAGGTAAAATAGGGACAAAGGATGGTGAAAAGGCTGAGTTCCTTTGTGCTTCAGTGCAGAAAACTAAGACCAGTTGTTTTCTGGATTCTCATCCTGCCTGAGATGGAAGACAAGGAAGGGAAACATACCAAAGCCCCCAGAACAGAGGAAGAAATGGTTGTTGACCTAGTACACCACTGAGCCATATCCAGGTATAGGGGGCCGGATGGAACACCCCTAGGGTCCTGTGGGGAACTGGTGTTAGTGCTCACCAAACCACCTTCCAGCATGCCTCAGCAGTCTTGCCTATACTGGTGAAGTCCTACTTAACTGGGAGTGAGCAAACGTGATACCCACCTGCAAGAATGGCCAGAAGGAAGATCTGGCTATTAAGGCCTCTCAGTCTGGCCTTGGTACCAGTGCAGTTTATGTAGCCGATCAAATTGAGTGCCACCACACAGCACACATAGGACAACTAGGTGATCAGTCATCATGGGTTCTGAAAGGCAGGTTCTGCTTGACTCTCCTGACCTGCTTCCATAACAAGGTGACCTGCTTAATGGATGATGGAATGGCTGTGGATGTTGTCTACCTGGTGTTTCTAAAGTCTTTGCGAATGTTTCCTACAGCATTCTCCTTGAGAATCTTGTTTCTCTTGGCTTGGGTGGGTGTTCCCTCTGCTGAGTAAAACCTGGGTGGCTGGGAAGCCCTAAGACTTGTGATCAATGGAGTTTAATCCCGTTGGTGGCCGGTCACAAGTGGTGTTCCCCAAGACCCAGTCCTGGAGCCAGTTCTGTGTAATATCTTCATCAGTGATGTGGATTGAGGGCACCCTTCCATCATATTTGCTCTCTCCCCACCTTGTTTCCAGCTCAGCAAGGTGTCAGGAGAAGTGTGTGAGGGAGAGAGGCTCTGGCTCGGCTTTTATGCTGATCTAGGAGTACCTGAGGCAGAGAAACAGCCTTTGCACATGGCAGGGTTGTTCATCAAGCAGGTCTTCCATGTCACATCCAGAATAGTAATGAGGTGGGATGTGTTTTCCTGGCCACAAGGCTCCCTTTTCCTGTCCTCTTCTTGAGGTCATGTCCACTTTGCTGTGGCGGCAGCTTTGAAGGGAGAGTCGGTACTGGGATGGATTTGTAGGCAAGGTGTGTGTAAAAGCATTTTGGAGGCACAGGTGTTGCTTAGGAGAGGTGGGGTGTAATTGGTGAGGCCCTCGACTCATGAGTTGTGGTGTGTGGGTGCATTGTTCAGCCGGGGCCCATTTCCTTCCAGACCTGGAAGGCTGCTCTTGACTTTGGGGGTTTGCTAGGCACCTTCCAGCATATTTACTCTCTCCCAGACTTGCTCTTAGCTCACTAAACCTGTTTTTAATCCTGGTCATTTAGCTTTGGGTGTGCTCTGAGGTGTCCTTGTGCCCCTCTTGCTTGTAAGGTTGTAGCTTGAAGAAGATGGGCTGTCTGTTTTGGCTCCTCCCCCCTGAGTGCAGGAAGGCAGAGGAGGGCTGTTTGTGAGAGCCAGTTGTGGTCCTGTGAGCCCTGGTTCTTAACTGGAGAGCGTTGTTATATGAGGATACCAGCCAGGCTCCCCAAGGGCTTGATTTGGCCCCTTTGCAGTGATGCCCTTTTGTATGGCTCCATGTGTGTGGGCTGGGCTGTGGTGGGATGTATCCAGAGAGCAATGAATGTTGTTGAAGGGTGAAGAGAACAAAGCTCATGTGAAGTCACTGAGGCAATGTAGATTCTAAGCTTGCAGAAAAGGCAGCTGAGAGGAGCCCCAATCGCTGTTGTCCACTCCCTAAGTGGTGTTTTTAGCAAGGTGGCTGTGGGGCAATTTTTGCTTAGACAAGAGGAAATGGCCTCAATTGCTTCCAGGGGAGTTTTTGTTGGCTCTTGGGAAGGATGTCTTGAGTCAAAGGGTTATGAAGCACTGGAAGAGACAGCCCAGGGCAATGCTTGAGTCAGCATCCCTGGAGGTATGGAAAAGATGTGTAGATGTGATGCTTAGGGATGTGGTTTTGAGGTGGACTTGGTATTGTGAGCTGAACAGTTGGACTTGAGGATGGCAACGGTCCTTTCCAAGGGAAATGATTTGGTGATTCTCATCGAGGGGTTTCCTGTTGGGGAAGGACATGGACTAAGTGGAAAGCCAGTAACGTGCTGGGCTGCATCAAGAGAAGCGTGTCCAGCAGGTCAGGGGAGGTAATTCTCTGCTGTGCTCTCCTGAGACTGGAGTCCTGTGTTTAGCTCTGGGCCCCCCAGTATAAGCATGATAGGGACCTTCTGCATAAACGGGGCAGAAGAGGCCATGAAGATGGTCGTGTCAAAGCTTCTCCTGCTTGAGGACAGGATGGGAAATTTGGGGTTCTTTATGCTGGTGAAGTTTCCATGGAGACCTTAGAGCAGCCTTCCAGTATTGACAGGAGGTGTGGAGGAAAGATGGGCAGGGACTCCATATTCAGGATGTGTAGTGATATATTGAGAGGTAATAAGGAAACCTAAACGAGGATAGATTTAGGTGAGCTATTAGGAAGGCTTTCTTTCCAGTAAGGGTGAGTGGTCATTTGAAGAAGTTCCCCTATGGAGCTCTATGTGGCTGGGTCACTGGCAGTGTTCAAAGCCAGGGTGGCCAGAGCACTCTGGTATAGTGGAGGGTGTCCTTGCTCATGGCAGGAGAGATGCAAATGAGAATACATTGAAGGTCCCTTCCAACCGAAACCATTCTCTGATTCTCTGATACTTTACTGTCTCTGTCCTCATGTCAATGCACAAAGCTCTTGTCATATTTTCCCTCTCCTTCCTAGTTGTGGAGGGGCAGTGACAGAGGGTCTCTGTGCTCACCTGGTCCCCAGGCCATTTTACCCTATCAGAGAGGAATCAGAGGCATGTGTAGAAGTGAATAAAGGTATCGAAGCTTTTCTTTGGGTAGTGAAGATCTTGTGTGTCAGCCTGGAACTGCCCCAGGTGGACGTGGGATGGTTTTCTCAGAATACCCATCTTAACAAGAGCTCTGGCATCCACTTGTGAACCCACCCCAATGGCTACTTGTAGCCTGCCTTTCTTGTGTTTGAGGTTGGATGAACCTTGGGAGATGAAAGAATAAACAAGGAGATGTTGAAGGCTGTGATGCAGGAGAAATTTATTGATGGAGAAAAATACCACGAAAAGGAAAGAGTGCCAAGTCTGAGGGTGATCATCTGAGATACAGGTCAGGGGACCATGAGCCGATATCCTTTGTAGGCTGGAGCTCTTACCAGAGCCGCAAGGCCTTCATACCCCTTCATAGGAAATGCAGACTGGTGGTCCATAGTGGCCTATGTTTTTTGAGCAGGTGGTCTCAGGGGAGAGTAGTGGACACAAGAGAAGAGTCGGTGCAGAGAAGGAAACAGGGAGAAAGGGAACAGGTAGAGGGGCCGTGTTTGCCTCAGCCCAGGCTAGGCCTCTTCCCTGCTTCATTGCTTAGTACCACGAGAGAAGGAGATGTAGATGGCAAGACCCAGAGCCAGAAGAGGCTTGGAGGTGCATTCCAATCCAAAATGCGGACTCTGGGGTTTTGATGTTTGCTGTCAGGGGTGTTGGTGACAAACCTTAGCAGCGGTAGTGGCCCCATCTGCCTCCATAGCAGCCCAGGCCTCCCAAGCCATAGCCATAGCCAAGGCCATAGCCAAAGCCTCCAGAGGAGACAGGCACTCCCTGGGCGCTGAGCTCGTTGCCCACGGCAGCGGATGCGGAGGATCCCACAGCGGTGCTCTGGGGAAAGGAGCTGAGGATGGGTCCTGGCAGGGTGACCAGCACAGCGGGAGGCTGGATGACGACCCGGGAGTCCTCACACTGCCTTACACAGGGCTCGTTGCAGCTGTTAGCCAGCGGGGTGGGTCCGCAGGGGCTGCAGAGGGTGTTGCAGGCCATGTCTGTGGTGTGGAGGGGCCCTGGAAGAGAGGAGGTTGAGAAAGCGCAGGGGGGAAAGGTGTGAGGGGCTGGAAGTGCTGGGCCAAGCAGGGCAGGTGCTGGAGGGGAAGGGGTTTGAGGCTCACCTTGCTGAGCGTGGAGCAGAAGGCGTCAGGAGAAGTGTGTGAGGGAGAGAGGCTCTGGCTCGGCTTTTATGCTGGTCCCAGAGGGGTGTGACAGCCTTTGAGCGTGACTGTTTTTTTCACCAAACTCTTCTCTCATGCCACAGCATCATTGATAATGAGGTGGGGCGTGTTTTCCTGGCTACACTTTTCTGCCATTCCATGTCCTTCTCGTGACACCATGTCTACTTGTCCCTGGCGGCAGCTTTGAAATGCCAAATTCTTGGTGTTGAGTGTGTGTGTCAGCACGGGCGGAAGACACAACCAAAGCTTAGGAGAGCTGGGGTGATGTCACTGAGGTCATGCCACAGCTGTCCTCTGGTGTGGTTTTTCGGATGTGCTGTGAAAGGAGTGCCCCATTTTCTGGCAGTTTTGGAAGGCTGGTCTGTGCATTGGAGCTGTGCCAGGTGAGGTGCTCTCCTTTCCATGGCGTTTAGTCCTTCCCCACCTTGCTGCCATGAGGGTCAGTGTGTCGTTGGGCCTGGTCTTTCCTGGTGTTTCTGCTCTGGTGTGGTTCTGTCCTGCTGCCCCTGTGTCTGCAGAGTTTGTGTCTGGGAGAAAGGGGGCAGCATCTTTAGGCTGGGTCCCCTATTGGGAACTCTCTGGTGTGTGAGTATCCAGCAGGCAGAGGAGGGCTGCTTGTGAGAGCAGGCCATTGTCCTGGCAGCGTCAGTCCAGAGCTCCTGAGCGCTTGGCCACTGACTGTACTCACCACCATGGGGCCTTATGAGGCTATGTGAGTGTATCAGGTGAGGATGGGAGCTGGTTGACTTCTCTGGGAGGCCCTTCTTGACTGTCTTGTAGAGGTTTTTTTGCTTGGGAGCGATTGCTGAAGGCCTGCAGAGACTTCCTATGGCTGCTCTGTGTAAGAGGTAGGGGAAGGAAGATGTGGGAAGGTAGAGACTGGTGAGCCTGTTTATTGTTCCTTTGGGAGGGGATGTGGAAAATGCTTAGGAGAATCTCCATCCTTTATTTGATGTGGGGAAACATAGTGACAAAGGAGGATGAAACAACTGAGTTCCTTTGTGCCGCAGCACAGAATATTAAGACCACTTATTTTCTGGGTGCCCATCCTGCCTGAGATAGAAGACAAGGAAGGGGAACATAACAAAGCCCCCCAGGCAAAATCAGAAATGGTTGTTGACCTAGTACACCACTGAACCATACCCAGGTGCAGGGGGCTGGATGGGATCCCCCAAAGGGTCCTGCAGGGGCTGGTGTCAGTGCTCACCAAACCACCTTCCATCATGTCTCAGCAGTCTTGCCTATACTGGGGAAGTCCTAGTTGACTGGGAGTGAGCAAACGTGATACCCACCTACAAAAATGGGTGGAAGGAGGAAAGCTGATCATAGGCTGGGCTGAATCAAGAGAAGTGTGATCAGTAACTCGCGGGAGGTAATTCTCTCCGTCTACTCTGCTCTCCTCAGTCTGGAGTACTGTATTTAGCTCTAGTCCCCCAGCAGAAGGACAGGGACCTTCTGCATAAGGAGGGCTGAAGAGGCCTTGAAGATGGTCTGGTCAGAGTTTCTCCTGCATGAGGACAGGCTGAGAGAGTTGCAGTTGTTTAGTTGGAGATATTTCCAGGGAGAGCTTAGAGCAGCCTTCCCATTCTTACAGGAAGCATGGAGGAAAGGTGGACTCATTATTCTTTACTGTAAGAGCAATTGGACACTTGAAGAGGACCCCACCTGGAGCTCTGTGTCTGTGGTTCCCTGGCAAATGTCAAGGGCAGGTTGGATGTGGCTTTCAGCAGCCTGGTGTAGTGGAGGTTGTCCCTGCTCATGGCAGGAGAGTTGCAAACAAGATGACTTTGACCCAAACCATTCTCTGATTCTGTGCTGTCTCTGTCCTCATGTTGATGCACACAGCTCATTGCATATTTTCCCTTCCCTTCCCATTCGTGGAGGGGCAGTGATAGAGGGTCTCTGTGCCCACCTGGTCCTTAGGCCATGTTACCCTATCAGAGAGGCATCAGAGGCATGTGTAGACTTGAATAAAGGCATCAAACCTTTTCTTTAGGCAAAGGATGGTCATGTGTTTCAGGCCAGAAGTGCCCCATGTGGAAGTGGGATGGTCGTCTCAGAATACCCATCCAAAAGAGAGATCTGGCATCCACTGGTCAACCCAGCCTGCTGGCTGCTTGAGGCCTGACTTTGGGTTGTTTGACCTTTGGAAGAATGAAAAAAACCCTGAGGAGACGTCAAATGCTGTGATGCAGGAGAGGTTTATTGATGAGGTGTATTCCCAGTCCACAGTATGGACTGCAGGAGTTTTGGTGGTTGGTGTCAGCGGTGTTGGCGAGAACCCTTAGCAGCGGTAGCGGCCCCATCTGCCACCATAGCAGCCCAGGCCTCCCAAGCCGTAGCCATAGCCAAGGCCATAGCCAAAGCCATAGCCAAAGCCTCCAGAGGAGACAGGCACTCCCTGGGCGCTGAGCTCGTTGCCCACAGCAGCGGATGCGGAGGATCCCACAGCGGTGCTCTGGGGGAAGGAGCTGAGGATGGGTCCTGGCAGGGTGACCACCACGGTGGAAGGCTGGATGACGACCCGGGAGTCCTCACACTGCCTGACACAGGGCTCGTTGCAGCTGTTAGCCAGCGGGGTGGGTCCGCAGGGGCTGCAGAGGGTGTTGCAGGCCATGTCTGTGGTGTGGAGGGGCCCTGGAAGAGAGGAGGTTGAGAAAGCGCAGGGGGGAAAGGTGTGAGGGGCTGGAAGAGCTGGGCCAAGTAGGGCAGGAGCTGGAGGGGAAGGGGTTTGAGGCTCACCTTGCTGAGCGTGGAGCAGAAGGCGTCAGGAGAAGTGTGTGAGGGAGAGAGGCTCTGGCTCGGCTTTTATGCTGATCCCAGAGGGGTGTGACAGCCTTTGAGTGTGACTGTGTTTTTCACCAGACTTTTTTCTCATGCCACAGCATCATTAATAATGAGGTGGGGCGTGTTTACCTGGCCACACTTTTCTGCCATTCCATGTCCTTCTCGTGACACCATGTCCACTTGTCCCTGGCGGCAGCTTTGAAATGCCAAATTCTTGGTGTTGTGTGTGTGTGTCAGGACAGGCAGAAGACCTAACCAAAGCATAGGAGAGCTGGGGTGTCATTACTGAGGTCATACCACGGCAGTTTTGTGGTGTGCCTCCATGAAAGGCTGGTCTGTGCATTGTATATGTTCCCATTGAAGGCATTTGGGCCTTCTCTGCCTTGCTGCCATGAGGCTCAGCGTGTCCTTGGGCCTGGACTTTCCAGGTGGTTCTGCTCTTTGGTTCTGTCCTGCTGCCCCTGTGTCTGCAGAGTTTGTGTCTGGGAGAAAGGGGGCAGCATCTTTGTGCTTGTGCCTCCATTGGGCTGTTCCTGGTGTGTGAGTACCAAGCAGGCAGAGGAGGGCTGCTTGTGAGAGCAGGCCATTGTCCTGGCAGCTTTAGTCCAGAGCTCCTGAGTGCTTGGCAACTGCCCGCACACCTGCGTGGGGCCTTATTGGGTATGTCAGCATAACAGGTGGGGGTGGGAGCTGATTGACTTCTTTGGGAGGCCCTTTTTGTTTGTCTTGTAGAGCTGTTGTTGCTTGGGAGTGGTTGCTGAAGGCCTGCAGAGACTTCCTAAGGCTGCTCTGTGTAAGAGGTAGGGGAAGGAAGGTGTGGGAAGGTAGAGACTGGTGAGCCTGTTTATTGTTCCTTTGGAAAGAGATGTGGAAAATGCTTAGGAGAAACTCCATCCTTGATTTGATGTGGGGAAACATAGCAACAAAGGAGGGTGAAAAGTCTGAGTTCCTTTGTGTCTTAGTACAGAATACAAAGACCACTTATTTTCTGGATTCCCATCCTGCCTGAGATGGAAGACAAGGAAGGGGAACATAACAAAGTACCCATAACAGATGAAGAAATGGTTGTTGACCTAGTACAGCACTGAACCATACCCAGGTGTAGGGGGCTGGACGAGATCCCCCCAAGGGTCCTGTGGGGGACTGGTGTCAGTGGTCACCAAACCACCTTCCATCATGGCTCAGCAGTCTTGCCTATACTGGGGAATTCCTAGTTGACTGACAGTGAGGAAGTGTGGTACCCACCTACAAGAATGGCCAGAAGGAAGATCTGGCTACTACAGGCCTCTCAGTCTGGTCTTGATACCGGCGCAGTTTATGTAGCAGATGAAATTGAGTGCCACCAAACAGCAATCATAAGACAGCTAGGTGATCAGTCATCATGGGTTTTGAAAGGCAGGTTCTGCTTGACTCTCCTGACCCCCTTCCATAACAAGGTGACCTGCTTAATGGATGATGGCTGTAGATGTTGTCTACCTGGTCTTTATTAAAGCCTTTGACAGAGTTTCCCACAGCATTCTCTTTGAAAAACTGGTTTCTCTTAGCTTGGGTGGGTGTTCCTTCTGCTGGGTAAAACCTGGGTGGCTGGGAAGCCCAAAGACTTGTGATCAATGGAGTTTAATCCCTTTGGTGACTGGTCACAAGAGCTGTTCCCCAGGACCCAGACCTGGGGCCAGTTCTGTGTAATATCTTCATCAGTGATGTGGATTGAGGGCACCCTTCCATCATATTTGCTCTCTCCCCACCTTGTTTCCAGCTCAGTAAGGTGTCAGGAGAAGTGTGTGAGGGAGAGAGGCTCTGGCTTGGCTTTTATGCTGGTTCGGGAGTGCCCAAGGAAGAGAGACAGCCTTTGCACATGGCAGGGTTGTTCATCAAGCAGGTCTTCCATGTCACATCCAGAATAGTCATGAGGTGGGGCGTATTTTCCTGGCCACAACACTCCCTTTTCCTGTCCTCTTCTTGAGGTCATGTCCACTTTGCTGTGGCGTCAGCTTTGAAGGGAGAGTCGGTACTGGGATGGATTTGTAGGCAAGGTGTGTGTCAAAGCATTTTGGAGGCACGGGTGAACCATAGGAGAGGTGGGGTGTCATTGGTGAGGCCCTCCATTCATGTGGTGTGGTGTGTGGGTGCATTGTTCAGCCAGGGCCATTTCCTTCCAGACCTGGAAGACTGCTCTTGACTTTTGGGGTTTGCTAGGCACCTTCCAGCATATTTGCTCTCTCACAAACTTGCTCTCAGCTCACTAAACCTATTTGTAATCCGGGTCATTTGCTTTGGGTGTGCTCTGTGGCTTCTTTGTGCCTCTCTTGCTTGTACGGTTGTAGCTAGAAGAAGAGAGGCTGCCTGTTTCATCTTCTTCCCCCTGAGTGGCAGTGGCAGTGGAGGGCTGTTTGTGAGAGCCAGTTGTGGTCCTGGCTGCCCTGGCTCTTAACTGGTTAGCCCTGTCACATCAGGAGGCCTCCTCGGCTCTCTAAGGGCTTGTTTTGGCCCCTTTGCAGTGTTGCCCTTTTGTGTGGCCGCCACGTGTGTGGGCTGGGCTCTGGACGGATATATACAGAGGGCAATGAATGTGGTGAAGGGTGAAGAGAACAAAGCTCATGTGGAGTCACCAAGGCAGTGTAGGTGCTCAGCCTGCAGAAAAGGCAGCTGAGAGGAGCCCCTATCGCTGTTGTCCACTCCCTAAGTGGTGTTTTTAGCAAGGTGGCTGTGGGGCAAATTTTGCTTAGACAAGAGGAAATGGCCTCAATTGCTTCCAGGGGAGTTTTTGTTGGCTCTTGGGAAGGATGTCTTGAGTCAAAGGGTTATGAAGCACTGGAAGAGACAGCCCAGGGCAATGCTTGAGTCAGCATCCCTGGAGGTATGGAAAAGATGTGTCGATGTGGTGCTTAGGGATGTGGTTTTGAGGTGGACTTGGTATTGTGAGCTTAACAGTGTGACTTGAGGATGGCAATGTTCCTTTCCAAGGGAAATGATTTGGTGATTCTCAGCGAGGGGTTTCCTGTTGGGGAAGGACATGGACTAAGTGGAAAGCCAAAAACGTGATGGGCTGCACCAAGAGAAGTGTGTCCAGCAGGTCAGGGGAGGTAATTCTCTGCTGTGCTCTCCTGAGACTGGAGTTCTGTGTTTAGCTCTGAGCCGCCCAGTATAAGCATGATAGGGACCTTCTGCATAAACGGGGCA
This sequence comes from Laterallus jamaicensis coturniculus, assembly GCA_022605575.1. NCBI lineage: Eukaryota > Metazoa > Chordata > Aves > Gruiformes > Rallidae > Laterallus > Laterallus jamaicensis. The sequence goes on along the minus strand of JAKCOX010000224.1, from coordinate 413,454 downwards.
GAAGAGGCCATGAAGATGGTCGTGTCAAAGCTTCTCCTGCTTGAGGACAGGCTGGGAGAGTTGGGATTCTTTATGCTGGCGAAGTTTCCAGGGAGACCTTAGAGCAGCCTCCCAGTACTGACAGGAGGTGTGGACGAAAGATGGGCAGGGACTCCTTATTCAGGATGTGTAGTGATACGATGAGGGGTAATGAGCAAACCTAAACAAGGGTAGATTTAGGTGAGCTATTAAGAAGGCTTTCTTTCCAGTAAGGGTGATTGGACACTTGAAGAAGTTCCAATATGCAGCTCTGGGTCCCTGGCAGTGTTCAAAGCCAGGGTGGGCAGAGCAACCTGGTCTAGTGGAGGGTGTCCTTGCTCATGGCAGGACAGATGCAACTGAGATGACTTTGAAGGTCCCTTCCAACCCAAACCATTCTCTGATTCTGTGCTGTCTCTGTCCTCATGTCGATGCACAAAGTTGTTGTCGCATTTTCCCTCCCCTTCCCAGTTGGTCTCTGTGCTCACCTGGTCCCTAGGACATGTTACCCTATCAGAGAGGAATCAGAGGCATGTGTAGAAGTGAATAAAGGTATCCAAGCTTTTCTTTGAGTAGTGAAGGTCTTGTGTGTCAGCCTGGAAGAGCCCCATGTGGACGTGGGATGGTTTTCTCAGAATACCCGTCTTAACAAGAGCTCTGGCATCCACTGGTGAACCCACCCCAATGGCTACTTGTAGCCTGCCTTTCTTGTGTTTGAGGTTGGATGAACCTTGGGAGATGAAAGAATAAACAAGGAGATGTTGAAGGCTGTGATGCAGGAGAAATTTATTGATGGAGAAAAATACCACGAAAAGGAAAGAGTGCCAAGTATGAGGGTGATCATCTGAGATACAGGTCAGGGGACCATGAGCCTACATCCTTTGTATGCTGGAGCTCTTACCAGAGCCACAAGGTCTTCACACCCCACTATAGGAAAGGCAGACTGTGGGTGCATAGTGGCCTTTGTTTTTTGAGCAGGTGGTCTCAGGGGAGAGTAGTGGACACAAGAGAAAAGTCGGTGCAGAGAAGGAAACAGGGAGAATGGGAAGAGGTAGAGGGGCCGTGTTTGCCGCAGCCCAGGCTGACCCTGTTCCCTGCTTCCTTGCTTAGTACCACGAGGGGAGCAAATGTAGATGGCAAGACCCAGAGCCAAAAGAGGCCTGGAGGTGCATCCTCAATCCACAATGTGAAATCCAGTGATTTGTGGTTGGTGTCAGGGGTGTTGGTGACAACCCTTAGCAGCGGTAGCAGCCCCATCTGCCTCCATAGCAGCCCAGGCCTCCCAAGCCGTAGCCATAGCCAAGGCCATAGCCAAAGCCTCCAGAGGAGACAGGCACTCCCTGGGCGCTGAGCTCGTTGCCCACAGCAGCGGATGCGGAGGATCCCACAGCGGTGCTCTGGGGGAAGGAGCTGAGGATGGGTCCTGGCAGGGTGACCAGCACAGCGGGAGGCTGGATGACGACACGGGAGTCCTCACACTGCCTGACACAGGGCTCGTTGCAGCTGTTAGCCAGCGGGGTGGGTCCGCAGGGGCTGCAGAGGGTGTTGCAGGCCATGTCTGTGGTGTGGGGGGCCCTGGAAGAGAGGAGGTTGAGAAAGCGCAAGGGTGGAAAGGTGTGAGGGGCTGGAAGAGCTGGGCCAAGCAGGGCAGGAGCTGGAGGGGAAGGGGTTTGAGGCTCACCTTGCTGAGCGTGGAGCAGAAGGTGTCAGGAGAAGTGTGTGAGGGAGAGAGGCTATGGCTCGGCTTTTATGCTGGTCCCAGAGGGGTGTAACAGCCTTGGAGCATGACCACGTTTTTCATCAAGTAGGTCTTGCCTGCCAGAGGATTGTGAGCAATGAGGTGGGGCGTGTTTTCCTGGCCACACTTTTCTGCCATTCCATGTCCTTCTCGTGACACCATGTCCACTTCTCCCTGGCGGCAGCTTTGAAATGCCAAATTCTTGGTGTTTTGTGTGTGTGTCAGCACGGGGAGAAGATGCAACCAAAGCATAGTAGAGCTGGGGTGTTGTCACTGAGGTCATGCCACAGCTGTCCTGTGCTGTGGTTTTTTGGATGTGTTGTGAAGCAATTGCCCCATTTTCTGGCAGACCTGGAATGCTGGTCTGTGCATTGGAGCTGTGCCAAGTGAGATGTTGCTCTTTCCATGGCATTCAGTTCTTCCCAGCCTTTCTGCCATGAGGGCCAGCGTGTCTTTAGGCCTGTCCTTTCCAAGTGATTGTGCTCTGTGGTTCAGTCTTACTGCCCCTGTATCTCCCAAGCTTGTTTCTGTGAGAAAGGGGGCTGCATCTTTGGGATTATTCTCCCATGGGGCCATCCGTGATGCTTGAGTGCAAGCAGGCAGATGAGGGATTCTTGTGAGAACAAGCCATTGTAGTGGTCGCCCTTGTCTAGGACTCACAAGCCTGCCAATCCATGTTGTTGATGGGAGGCCTGCCAGGCTCCTCATGGGCTGGTGTTTGCCCCTCAGAAGTGCTGCCATTTCCTCAGGATGACAGGTTTGTAGGCCGGGCTCTGGTGTGACGCTGCCACACACCATGGCTACTTTGCATGGGCAGGGGAGACTATGGAGAGCCCGTGAGTGTGATGAGAGGCAGAGGAGAGTGGAAGCCACAGGGAGAGGATGTCGTGTGACAGGGACATTGAGATCTTTACCCAGGGTGCATGCTGAGGTGTGAGGCCTCTTCTCTGCACAGTGTTTGATGGCAGAAGGAGGGTCTGCAGATGTTCAGGGCGATCTGGAGCCAGGCGTGCAGCATGTGGCTGCAGAGCTGAGGCCCTGGTGGTGGATGATGAATGCTGAAGGCCTTAGGAATGGCAAGGCAGCTCCAGTTTAGCCAAGGGGCGTGTTTTTTGGGCTGGTTGTCAGTGGAGACTTCCTTATTGCTAAGAATGACACTGAGAGGTAGGAAGGTGTGCCTGAAAGCTGGATGTACACAGCTCTGTGGTCCTGATGGGATGTCCCCAGGAGAGGTGATGGAAAAGAGCTGGAAGTCTATTTTCAGTTGGCATCTCGATTAACTCCTTGAGTTCATATTGCTTAGGAGGTGTTATAACAGCTGTCAGAGAGCTCCTAAGCGTTGCCTGTGTGAGGACTGCTGGGAGAAAGATCTGGGAAGGTAGGGACTGGTGAGCCTGGTCTTGTTCTTGTGGAAGGGGATATAGAAAATGCTTCTGTAAAGGAGTTTCAATGCAGGGAAGCAGGAGATGGTGATGTGAGGAAAGATGGGCAGGCCCTCCTTATCAGGATGTGTAGTGATGAGTGGCTAAGAAGAAAACTGAGTGGGTAGATTTAGATGAGCTATTAGAAAGGCTTTCTTTTCTGTGAGGGTGCCAGCAGAATCTGTGTTTGTCATAGGGACAGTGGCAGTGTTCAGGGGGAGGTTGGATGAGGCTTTGAGCAGCCTGGTCTAGCAGAGGGAGTCCCTGCTCAGGAAAGTTTCAACTAGCTGAGGTTTCAGGTCCCTACCCAAAACTTTTTGTGATCCTGTCATGCTCTGATTCAATGAATCTCGGACTTTGTGGTTTCTCTGCTGTTCTGTGGACACACAGAACTTGGGTCCTTCTTTCTCTCTGGTTTCCACTGTAGACAGGGGAGTGGAAGAACCTCAGTGGTGACCCAGCATGGGGGGCAATGTACTCCAGCAGAAAGGATGCCTTGTGTCAGAGTCGTTGGTACAACTGCAGAAGTGTGCCCAAGCTGTTGTTTGGGAAGGGAAGGTCTTGTGTAACATGATGGAAGCACATTGGGTGCAGGTGGGAATGTTTTGGGGTGCACATCCTAGAGAAAGAACTGTCAGGCATTTGTCAAGCCGCGTGAGTGGCCTCTTGAGCCCTGGCATTTTGGTGGGTGAGGTTGGATGAGCCTTGAGAGGGAAAAGAATGAACAAGGAGCTGTCGAAGGCTGTGCTGCAGGAGAAGTTTATTGACAAAAAATACAGTGAAGTGGGAGGAATTGAGAGCAGCCTGGGTGCCTGTGTGAGGTACAGGTCGGGTTACCAGCAGGCAATGCTGCTGTCCTACCAACCTGTTACTAAAGCCAGGAGGTGTTCCTGTCCCACTGTGGGAGTGGCACAGTCAAGGTCCCTGTAGGTCTCTAGTTTCTGAGCTGACATTTGGAACGGAGAGTGGTAGAGAGAAGAGAATTGGAGGTGCAAATAAGGAATTGGTAGGATAACAGGAGGTGAATGGGGCCATGTTTGCCTCAGCCCAGGCTGGCCACGTCTTTGCTTAGTGCCCTGAGATGGAACCATGGAGAAGACAGGAGATGACAAGAGCCATGTCTTCAATCCACAGTGTCGCTTGCAGACATTGGGATGTTGGTGTCAGGATGGTGGTGAAGGCCATTTAGCAGGGGTAGCGGCCCCATCTGCCTCCATAGCAGCCCAGGCCTCCCAAGCCGTAGCCATAGCCAAGGCCATAGCCAAGGCCATAGCCAAAGCCTCCAGAGGAGACAGGCACTCCCTGGGCGCTGAGCTCGTTGCCCACGGCAGCGGATGCGGAGGATCCCACAGCGGTGCTCTGGGGGAAGGAGCTGAGGATGGGTCCTGGCAGGGTGACCAGCACAGCGGGAGGCTGGATGACGACACGGGAGTCCTCACACTGCCTGACACAGGGCTCGTTGCAGCTGTTAGCCAGCGGGGTGGGTCCGCAGGGGCTGCAGAGGGTGTTGCAGGCCATGTCTGTGGTGTGGAGGGGCCCTGGAAGAGAGGACGTTGAGAAAGCGCAAGGGTGGAAACGTGTGAGGGGCTGGAAGAGCTGTGCCAAGCAGGGCAGGAGCTGGAGGGGAAGGGGTTTGAGGCTCACCTTGCTGAGCGTGGAGCAGAAGGCGTCAGGAGAAGTGTGTGAGGGAGAGAGGCTCTGGCTCAGCTTTTATGCTGGTCCCAGAGGGGTGTGACAGCCTTTGTGAGTGACCACATTTTTCATCAAGCAGGTCTTGCCTGCCACAGCATCATTAATAATGAGGTGGGGTGTGTTTTCCTGGCCACACTTTTCTGCCATTCCATGTCCTTCTCGTGACACCATGTCCACTTGTCCCTGGCGGCAGCTTTGAAATGCCAAATTCTTGATGTTGAGTGTGTGTGTCTGCACGGGCAGAAGACACAACCAAAGCTTAGGAGAGCTGGGCTGAGGTCACTGAGGTCATGCCACAGCTGTCATGTGGTGTGGTTTGCAGATGCGTTGTGAAGCAATTGCCCCATTTTCTGGCAGACCTGGAAGGCTGGCCTGTCCATTGGAGCTGTGCCAGGTGAGGTGCTGCTCTTTCCATGGCATTCAGTTCTTCCCAGCCTTGCTGCCATGAGGGTCAGCGTGTCTTTAGGGCTCGCCTGTCCAGGTGGTTGTGCTCTGTGGCTCAGTCCCTGTGTCTCCCAATCTTGTGTCTGTGAGAAAGGGGGCTGCATCTTTGGGCTTATTCTCCCATGGGGCCATCCGTGATGCTTGAGTGCAAGCAGGCAAATGAAGGATTCTTGTGAGAACAAGCCATTGTAGTGGTGGCCATGGTCCAGGACTCACAAGCCTGCCAATCCATGTTGTTGATGGGAGGCCTGCCAGGCTGCCCATGGGCTGGTGTTTGCCCCTCAGCAGTGCTGCCCTTTCCTCAGGATGACAGGTTTGTAGGCCGGGCTCTGGTGTGTCGCTGCCACACACCATGTCTGCTGTGCATGGGCAGGGGAGACTGTGGAGAGCCCGTGAGTGTGATGAGAGGCAGAGGAGAGTGGAAGCAACAGGGAGAGGATGTGGTGTGGCAGGAACATTGTGATCTTTACTTAGAGTGCATGCTGAGGTGTGAGGCCTCTTCTCTGCACAGTGTTTGATGGCAGAAGGAGGGTCTGCAGATGTCCAGGGCGAGCTGGAGCCAGGCGTGCAGCATGTGGCTGCAGACCTGAGGCCCTGGTGGTGGATGATGAATGCTGAAGGCCTTAGGAATAGCAAGGCAGCTCCAGTTTAGCCAAGGGGCGTGTTTTTTGGGCTGGTTGTCAGTGGAGGCTTCCTTATTGCTAAGAATGACACTGAGAGGTAGGATGGTGTGCCTGAAAGCTGGATGTACACAGCTCTGTGGTCCTGATGGGATGTCCCCAGGAGAGGTGATGGAAAAGAGCTGGAAGTCTATTTTCAGTGGGCATCTCGATTAACTCCTTGAGTTCATATTGCTTAGGAGGTGTTATAAAAGCTGTCAGAGAGCTCCTAAGCGTTGCCTGTGTGAGGACTGCTGGGAGAAAGATCTGGGAAGGTATGGACTGGTGAGCCTGGTCTTGTTCCTGTGGAAGGGGATATAGAAAATGCTTCTGTAAAGGAGTTTCAATGCAGGGAAGCAGGAGATGGTGATGTGAGGAAAGATGGGCAGGTCCTCCTTATCAGGATGTGTAGTGATGAGTGGCTAAGAAGAAAACTGAGTGGGTAGATTTAGATGAGCTATTAGAAAGGCTTTCTTTTCTGTGAGGGTGCCAGCAGAATCTGTGTTTGTCCTAGGGACAGTGGCATTGATCAGGGGGAGGTTGGATGAGGCTTTGAGCAGCCTGGTCTAGCAGAGGGAGTCCCTGCTCAGGAAAGTTTCAACTAGCTGAGGTTTCAGGTCCCTACCCAAACCGTCCTGTGATCCTGTCCTGCTCTGATTCTATGAATCTCGCACTTTGTGGTTTCTCTGCTGTTCTGTGGACACACAGAACTTGGGTCCTTCTTTCTCTCTGGTTTCCACTGTAGACAGGGGAGTAGAAGAACCTCAGTGGTGACCCAGCATGGGGGGCAATGTACTCCAGCAGAAAGGATGCCTTGTGTCAGAGTCGTTGGTACAACTGCAGAAGTCTGCCCAAGCTGTAGTTTGGGAAGGGAAGGTCTTGTGTAACATGATGGAAGCACATTGGGTGCAGGTGGGAATGTTTTGGGGTGCACATCCTAGAGAAAGAACAGTCAGGCATTTGTCAAGCCGCGTGAGTGGCCTCTTGAGCCCTGGCATTTTGCTGAGTGAGGTTGGATGAGCCTTGAGAGGCAACAGAATGAACAAGGAGCTGTCGAAGGCTGTGCTGCAGGAGAAGTTTATTGACAAAAAATACAGTGAAATGGGAGGACTTGAGAGCAGCTGGGGTGCCTGTGTGAGGTACAGGTCGTGTTACCAGCAGGCAATGCTTCTGTCCTACCAATCTGTAACTAAAGCCAGGAGGTGTTCCTGTCCCACTGTGGGAGTGGCACAGTCAAGGTCCCTGTAGGTCTCTAGTTTCTGAGCTGACTTTTGGACCAGAGAGTGGTAGAGAGAAGAGAATTGGAGGTGCAAATAAGGAATTGGAAGGAGCAGAGGAGGTGAATGGGGCCATGTTTGCCTCAGCCCAGGCTGGCCACGTCTTTGCTTAGTGCCCTGAGATGGAACCATGGAGAAGGCAGGAGATGGCAAGAGCCATGTCTTCAATCCACAGTGTCGCTTGCAGACATTGGGATGTTGGTGTCAGGATAGTGGTGAAGGCCATTTAGCAGGGGTAGCAGCCCCATCTGCCTCCATAGCAGCCCAGGCCTCCCAAGCCATAGCCATAGCCAAGGCCATAGCCAAGGCCATAGCCAAAGCCTCCAGAGAAGACAGGCACTCCCTGGGCGCTGAGCTCGTTGCCCTGCTCGTTGCAGGCAGATCTTGCATGCCACAGCCTGGAGAGTCATGAGGTGGGGCGTGTTTTCCTGGCCACAAGGCTCCCTTTTCCTGTCCTCTTCTTGAGGTCGTGTCCCATTGGCCCTGGCGGCAGCTTTGAAGGGAGAGTCGGTACTGGGATGGATTTGTAGGCAAGGTGTGTGTCAAAGCATTTTGGAGGCACAGACAAAGCACAGGAGGGGGGGTGTCATCGGTGAGTTCCTCCCGTGGCATTCATGTGGTGTGGTATGTGGGTGCATTGTCTAGTGGGGACCCATTTCCTTGCAGCCCTGGAAGGCTGGACTGGGCTTTGGAGGTGTGCTGGGCATGAGGCATGCCCCTTCCATCCTATTTGCTCTCTTCCCACCTTGCTGCCAGCTCCGGAAACCTGTTGTTCCCCCTGCCTGGGCAAATTAAAGTTGTATCAGCTTCATGTTGCATGGTTGTGTTAATTACAGGGGTTGAGCCGTGGCTTCTGTTGAAGGTTCCACAGCATTGCCCTGTGTTTGATAGAGTCTCCATGTTCCAAGAGTCGAGCTGGAGCCAAAGAAGAATGGTCTGGCTCAGAAGGAAGGAAGCTTTGGTTGGGACTTAGAAAAAAGATGGGAGTTTATGAGTTTTGGAGGAAGGGGCAGACACCTCAGCAGGCCTCAAAGGATGTTGTGAGACTTTCCCAGGAGAATTTCAGAAAGGCCAAGGCTCTACTCAAACTTCATTCAGCCATGGCCATAAAGGACAAGAAAAACTGTTTCTACATTAGCCACCAAAGAAGGGCTAAGGGGAATTACCATCGTTGATTTGATGTGGGGGTTAAAGAGTGATAAAGGAAGAGGAAGAGGCTGAGTTCCTTTGTGCCTTATTTCCTTCAGTCCTTACTACTAAGACCAGTTATTCTTTGGGTTCCCAGCTGGCCTGAGATGAAATGCAAGGAAGGGGAACATAACAAAGCCCCCACAACAGGGGAAGAAATGTTTGTTGACCTGCAACAACATTAAAACCATCCACAAGTGTAGGGGGCTGGATGGGATCCCCCCAAGGGTACTGCAGGGGCTGGTGTCAGTGCTCACCAAACCACCTTCCATCATGTCTAAGCAGCCTTGCCTATACTGGGGAAGTCCTGGTTGGCTAGAAGTGAGCAAAACTACCTACAAGAATTGGTGGAAGGATGAAAGTCAATCACATGCTGGGCTGCTTCAAGGCAAGCAGGTCCAGTTAGTTGAGGGTGGTAATTCTCTCCTGTGCTCTCCTGAGACTGCAGTACTGTGTTTAGCTCTGGGCCCCCTCAGTATAAGCATGATAGGGACCTTCTGCATAAAAGGGGCAGAAGAGGTCTTGAGGGTGGTTTGGTCCCAGCCTCTCCTGCATGAGGAGATGCTGTGAGAGTTGCAGTGTTTTAGTTGGAGATGTTTCCAGGGAGACCTTAGAGCAGCCTTCCAGTTCTTACAGGTGGCAGAGATGAAAGATGGGCTCATTATTCATGATTTGTAGTGATACGATGAGGGGTACAGAGCAAACCTGAACTAGGATAAAATTAGGTGAGCTACTAGGAAGGCTTTCTTTACTGTAAGGTCAGTTGGACACTTGAAGAGAATCCCAAATGGAATTCTATATCCATGGTTCCCTGGCAGTGTTCAGGGACAGGTGTGATGGGGCTTTGAGCAGCCTGGTATAGTGGAGGTTGTCTCTGCTCATGGCAGGAGAGTTGCAAATGAGATGACATTTAAGGTCCCTTCCAACCCAAACCATTCTCTGATTCTGTGCTGTCTCTGTCCTCATGTCGATGCACAAAGCTCTTGTCATATTTTCTTATCCCTTCCCAGTTGTGGAGGGGCAGTGATAGAGGGTCTCTGTGCTCACCGTGTTCCCAGGCCATGTTACCCTATCAGAGAGGCATCAGAGACATGTCTAGAAGTCAAAAAAGGTATAAATCTTTTCTTTGGGTAAGTGAAGGTCTAGTATGTCAGGCCAGAAGTGCCCCAAGTGGAAGTGGGATGGATTTCCCAGAATACCCATCCTAAAGAGAGATCTGGTATCCATTCCTCAACTCAGCCTGTTGCCTGCTTGAGCCCTGACTTTGGGTTGTTTGAGGTTGGTAGAGATTTGGAGGAATTAAAAAAACCCTGAGGAGACGTGAAAGGCTGTGATGCAGGAGAAGTTTATTGATGAGGTGTATTCCCAGTCCACAGTATGAACTGCAGGAGTTTTGGTGGTTGGTGTCAGGGGTGTTGGTGACAACCCTTAGCAGCGGTAGCGGCCCCATCTGTCTCCATAGCAGCCCAGGCCTCCCAAGCCGTAGCCATAGCCAAGGCCATAGCCAAGGCCATAGCCAAAGCCTCCAGAGGAGACAGGCACTCCCTGGGCGCTGAGCTCGTTGCCCACGGCAGCGGATGCGGAGGATCCCACAGCGGTGCTCTGGGGGAAGGAGCTGAGGATGGGTCCTGGCAGGGTGACCAGCACAGCGGGAGGCTGGATGACGACCCGGGAGTCCTCACACTGCCTGACACAGGGCTCGTTGCAGCTGTTAGCCAGCGGGGTGGGTCCGCAGGGGCTGCAGAGGGTGTTGCAGGCCATGTCTGTGGTGTGGAGGGGCCCTGGAAGAGAGGAGGTTGAGAAAGCGCAGGGGGGGAAAGGTGAAAGGGGCTGGAAGAGCTGGGCCAAGCAGGGCAGGAGCTGGAGGGGAAGGGGTTTGAGGCTCACTTTGCTGAGCGTGGAGCAGAAGGCGTCAGGAGAAGTGTGTGAGGGAGAGAGGCTCTGGCTCGGCTTTTATGCTGATCCCAGAGGGGTGTGACAGCCTTTGTGAGTGACCACGTTTTTCATCAAGCAGTTCTTGCCTGCCACAGCGTCATTAATAATGAGGTGGGGCGTGTTTTCCTGGCCACACTTTTCTGCCATTCCATGTCCTTCTCGTGACACCATGTCCACTTGTCCCAGACGGCAGCTTTGAAATGCCAAATTCTTGGTGTTGAGTGTGTGTGTCAGGACGGGCACGACACACTACCAAAGCGTAGGACAGGTAGGGTGAGGTCACTGAGGTCATGCCACGGGCATTCATGTGGTGTGGTTTGCGGATGCGTTTTGAAGCAAGTGCCCCATTTCCATGCAGACCTGGAAGGCTGGTCTGTGCATTGGAGCTGTGCCAGGTGAGGTGCTGCACTTTCCATGGCATATAGTTCCTCCCCACCTTGCTGCCATGAGGGTCAGCATGGCTTTAGGCCTAGTATTTCTTGTTGCTTGTGCTCTGTGATTCAGTCTTGCTGCTCCCGTGCCTCCTAAAGTTGTTTCTGGGAGAAAGGGGGCTGCATCTTTGGGCTTGTGCTCCCACGGGGCCTTCTGTGATGCTTGAGTACAAGCAGGCAGATGAGGGATTCTTGTGAGAACAAGCCATTGTAGTGGTGGCCCTTGTCCAGGACTCACAAGCCTGACAATCCATGTTGTTGATAGGAGGCCTGCCAGGCTCCCCATGGGCTGGTGTTTGCCCCTCAGCAGTGCTGCCCTTTCCTCAGGATGACAGGTTTGTAGGCCGGGCTCTGGTGTGTCGCTGCCACACACCATGGCTGCTTTGCATGGGCAGGGGAGACTGTGGACAGCCCATGAGTGTGATGAGAGGCAGAGGAGAGTGGAAGCCACAGGGAGAGGATGTCGTGTGGCAGGAACATTAGGATCTTTGCTTAGGATGCATGCTGAGGTGTGAGGCCTCTTCTCCTCATAGTGTTTGATGGCAGAAGGAGGGTCTGCAGATGTCCAGGGCGAGCTGGAGCCAGGTGTGCAGCATGTGGCTGCAGAGCTGAGGCCCCAGTTGTGGATGATGAATGCTGAAGGCCTTAGGAATGGCAAGGCAGCTCCAGTTTAGCCAAGGGGCGTGTTTTTTGGGCTGGTTGTCAGCAGAGGCTTCCTTGTGGCTAAGAGCGACATAGAGAGGTAGGAAGGTGTGCAAGACGTAGTGGAAGGAGGAAAGCCAATAATATGCTGGGCTGCATCAAGAGAAGCATGTCCAGCGGGTCAGGGGAGGTAATTCTCTGCTGTGTTCTCCTGAGACTGGAGTCCTGTGTTTAGCTCTGGGCCCCCCAGTATAAGCATGATAAGGACCTTCTGCAAAAAGGGGTCAGAAGAGGCCATGAAGATGTTCTCATCTGACATTCAGTATGAAGACAGGCTGAGAGAGTTGGGTTTGTTTATCCAGGAGAAGTGTCCATGGAGACCTTAGAGCAACCTTCATGTACTGACAGGAGATGTGGAGGAAAGATGGGCAGGGACTCCTTATTCAGGTTGTGTAGGGATACAATGAGGAGTAATGAGCAAACCTGAATGAGGGTAGATTTTGGTGAGCTATTAGGAGGGCTTTCTTTCCTGTAAGGGCAGTTGGACACTTGAAGAAGACCCCATATGCAGGTCTGTGTCCCTGGATCCCTGACAGTGTTCTAGAGCACGTTGGATGGTCTTTGAGCAGCCTGGTCTAGTGGTGGGTGTCCCTGCTCATGGCAGGAGAGTTGCAAATGAGATGACTCTGAATGTCCCTTCCAACCCAAACCATTCTCTGATTCTGTGCTGTCTCTGTCCTCATGTTGATGCACAAAGGTCTTGGCATATTTTCCCTCCCCTTCTGAGTTTTGGAGGGGCAGTGATAAAGGGTCTCTGTGCTCACCTGGTCCCCAGGACATGTTACCCTCTCAGGGAGGAATCAGAGGCATGTGTAGAGGTGAATAAAGACATCAAATCTTTTCTTTGATGAACGTCTTGTGTGTCAGCCTGGAACTGCCCCAGGTGGAACTAGGATGGTCTTCTCTGGATACCCATCCTAAAGAGAGGTCTGGCATCCATTGCTCAACCCAGCCTGCTGGCTACTTAAACCCTGACTTTGGGTTGTTTGAGGTTGGATGAGCTCTGGAAGAATGAAAAAAAACCTGAGGACATGCGAAAGGCTGTGATGCAGGAGAAGTTTATTGATGAGGTGTATTCCCAGACAACAGTATGGACTGCAGTGTTCTGGTGGTTGGTATCAGGGGTATTGGTGACAACCCTTAGCAGCGGTAGCAGCCCCATCTGGCTCCATAGCAGCCCAGGCCTCCCAAGCCGTAGCCATAGCCAAGGCCATAGCCAAGGCCATAGCCAAAGCCTCCAGAGGAGACAGGCACTCCCTGGGCGCTGAGCTCGTTGCCCACGGCAGCGGATGCGGAGGATCCCACAGCGGTGCTCTGGGGGAAGGAGCTGAGGATGGGTCCTGGCAGGGTGACCAGCACGGTGGAAGGCTGGATGACGACACGGGAGTCCTCACACTGCCTGACACAGGGCTCATTGCAGCTGTTAGCCAGCGGGGTGGGTCCGCAGGGGCTGCAGAGGGTGTTGCAGGCCATGTCTGTGGTGTGGAGGGGCCCTGGAAGAGAGGAGGTTGAGAAAGCGCAGGGGGGAAAGGTGCGAGGGGCTGGAAGAGCTGTGCCAAGCAGGGCAGGAGCTGGAGGGGAAGGGGTTTGAGGCTCACCTTGCTGATCGTGGAGCAGAAGGAGTCAGGAGAAGTGTGTGAGGGAGAGAGGCTCTGGCTCGGCTTTTATGCTGGTCCTGGAGTGCCCGAGGCAGAGAGACAGCCTTTGCACATGGCAGCAGGTTTCAGACAGGCAGATCTTGCATGCCACAGCCTGGAGAGTCATGAGGTGGGGCGTGTTTTCCTGGGCACCACGCTCCCTTTTCCTGTCCTCTTCTTGAGGTCGTGTCCCATTGGCCCTGGCGGCAGCTTTGAAGGGAGAGTCGGTACTGGGATGGATTTGTAGGCAAGGTGTGTGTCAAAGCATTTTGGAGGCACGGGCAAAGCATAGGAGAGGTGGGGTGTCATCGGTGAAGTCCTTACGTGGCATTAACGTGGTGTGGTGTGTGGGTGCATTGTTCAGCCGGGGCCCAATTTCTTGCACCCCCTGAAGGCTGGACTAGGCTTTGGAGGTGTGCCAGATGTGAGGCATGCCCCTTCCATCATATTTGCTGTCTCCCCACCTTGCTGTCAGCTCGGTAAGCCTGTTTTTGTGCCTGCCTTTCTCATTGTTCTGTGATGTCTTGGTTCCCCCTGGCCTGGCAGCTTGGAGTAGCTCTGTGTATTGGCTTCATGTTGCGTGGTTGTGTTAATGAAAGGCTAGAGGCATGGCTTCTGTTGAAGGTTCCATAGCATTGCCCTGTGTTTGATAGAGAGTCTCCATGTGCCAAGAGACGAGTTGGAGGGGAAGAAGAATTATCTGGCTCAGGAGGAAGGAAGCTTTGCTTGGGACTTAGGAATATTAAGAGAGTTTATGATTTTTGGTGGAAGGGGCAGACACCTCAGGAGACCTACAAGGTTGTTGTGAGGTTATATAAGGAGAAATTCAGAAGGGCCAAAGCTCAACACAAACTTCATCTACCGATGACCATAAAGGACAAGAATAATGGTTTCTGTAAATATATTTGCAACCAAAGGTGGGAGCCTAAAGTGAATCTCTGTCCTTTATGTGATGTCAGGGGGGACATATTGACAAAGGAGGGGGAAAAGGCTGAGTTACTTTGTGCCTTATTTGCTTCAGGCCTTACTCCTAAGACCAGTTGTTCTTTGGGTATCCAGCCCCCCTGACATAGAATAGAAGAAAGGGGATCATAAGAAATGCAAAGAAGTCCTGCCTATATCGTGGCAGTCTTAGATGGCTAGAATTTAGCATATGTGACACCCATCTATAAGAAGGTTTTAGAACAAAGCAAGCTGATCATAGTATGTGATGCATCAAAAGAAGCATGTCTGTCAGGTCCAGGGAGGATATTTTGCATCTCTGCTGTGCTCTCCTGAGACTGGAGTCCTGTGTTTAGCTCTGGGCCCCCAGCAGAAGGAGGACAGGAACCTTCCACATAAAGGCGGCAGAAGAGGCCATGGAGATGGTCGTGTCAAAGCTTCTCCTTCTTTGGGACAGGACGAGAGAGGTGGGGGTCTTTATCCTGGAGAAGTTCCCGGGGAGACCTTAGAGCAGCCTTCCAGGACGGACAGAAAACATGGAGGAAGGATGGGCAGGGACTCTTCACAGGACGTGTAGTGATACAGTAAGTGATAAACGACAAAGTTGAGTAGTGAGGTTTGGGTGAGCTATTAAGAAGTCTTTCTTTCCCCTTTGGGTTGTTGTGGTCCTACTTAAAGGAGGTCCTTGTAGGAGGCATCTTTCTCCTTTGGGTGGTTGAGGTCCTACTTATAGGAGGTGTGGAGGAAAGATGGAAATGGACTCATGATTTAGGATGCGTAGTGATATGATGAGGAGTAATGGGCAAATCTGAACCAGGGTAGATTTAGGTGAGCTATTAGGAAGTCTGTCTTTCCTGTAAGGGTGATTGGACTCTTGAAGAAGTTCCCATATGCAGTGCTGTGTCCCTGGTTCCCTGGCAGTGTTCAAGGGCAGGTTGGATGTGGCTTTGAGCAGCCTGGTCTAGTGGAAGGTGTCCCTGCTCATGGCAGGAGAGATTCAACTGAGATGACATTGAAGGTCCCTTCCAACCCAAACCATTCTCTGATTCTGTGCTGTCTCTGTCCTCATGTCGATGCACACAGCTCTTGTCATATTTTCCCATGCCTTTCTAGTTGTAGAGGAACAGTGATAGAGGGTCTCTGTGCCAACCTGGTCCCCAGGCAATGTTACCCTATCAGAGAATTCTGAGACATGTGTAGAAGTGAATAATAATTCTGAATCCTTTCTGGGTAATGAAGGTCTTGTGTGTCAGGCTGGTAGTGCCCCATGAGGAAGTGAGATGGTCTTCTCAGAATACCCATCCGAAAGAGAGGTCTGGCATCCATTGGTTAAACCAGCCTGCTAGCTGCTTGAGCCCTGACTTTGTGTTGTGTGAGGTTGGATGAGCTTTGGAAGCATGGAAAGACAACTGAGGAGACGTCAAAGGCTGTGATGGAGTTTGTGCCTCAACTAAGACCAGTTGTTCTCTAGAAGCCCTGAGATGGATGGGAAAAGGGATCATACCAAATCCCTCATAACAGAAGCAGAAATGGTTGGTGACCTGCTACACCTCTTAGCCATGCACAAGTGTAGAAGGCCAGATGGGATCCACCTCAAGGCTACTGAGGCGGCTGGTATCAGTGGTCACCAAAACACCTTCTATCACATCTCAGCAGTCTTGCCTCTACTGGGGAACTCCTAGCTGTCTGGAAGTGAGCAAAGGTGATACCCACCTATAAGAAAGGCTGGAAGGAAGATGTAGGAACTGGAGACCTGTCAGTCTGATCTTTGTACCCGGGCAATTTGTTAGAGATCACCTTGAGTGCCACCACATAGCACCTACAGGACAAACAGGCGATCAGTCATCATGGGATTATGTAAGGCAGGTTCTGCTTGAGCCTTCTGGTCTGCTGCCATGACAAGGTGACCTGCTTAATGGGTGAGGGAATGGCTGTGGATGTTGTCTACCTGGCCTTTAGTAAAGCCTTTGACAGAGTTTCCCACAGCATTCTCTTTGAGAAACTAGGAGGTCATAGCTTGGCTTGACTTGGGTGTTCCCTCTGCTGGGTAAAACCTGGCTGGGTGGCCCAGTGGTGTTCCCCAAGACCCAGTCCAGGGGATAGTTCTGAGTAATATCTTTATCAGTGATGTGGACAAGGGGATTGAGGGCACCCTTAGCATGGAGCCAAGGTTGGCTGAAGTGTTGATCAGCTTGAGGGTAGGAAGCCTCCAAAGAGGGAACTGGACTGGCTGGATTGATGGTTGAAGGCCAACTGTATGAGGTTCAAGAAGGCTCAGTGCCAGGTCACAATGATGGGTCACAATGATGCCAGGCAACGCTACAGGAGTAAGGAGGATTATCTTGACAGCTGCCTGGTGGAAAAGGACCTGGGGGTGAACAGTACACTGAAGGGCCAGGAGGAGGAGCTGGGTAACTACAGACCGGTCAGCCTCACCTCCATCCCTGGAAAGGTGATGGAATAACTTACCCTGGGTGCAGTCTCTGGGCACCAAGAGAGATGTATGTTATCTCAAGGATCAGATGGTCATTAGGAGAATCAGCATGGTTTCACCAAGAGCAATTCCTGTTTGACCAACATGATAGCCTTCTGTGAGCCAGGTGGATAGATGATGGCAGGACAGTGGATGTGATTTGCCTTACTTCAGTAAAGCTTTTGACACTGTCTCCCATGGCATCCTCATGGCTAAACTGAGAAACAGGGGTCTGGGGGATCTGGTAGAGAGGTGGATTGTGAAGTGGTTGGAGGGAAGACGTCAGAGAGTTGTGGTCAATGGGACAGAGTCTGGCTGGAGGCCTGTTTCTAGTGGAGTCCCTCAGGGGTTAGTAGAGGGACCAGTACTGTTCAGTATGTTCATCAAGGATCTGGATGAGGGCACAGAGTGCACTGTCAGCAAGTTTTCTGATGACACAAAGCTGGGGTTGTGCTGCCATCCAGTGAGGTCTGGACAGGCTGGAGAGTTGGGCAGGGAGAGGTTTAATGAAATATAAGAGTGAGTGTAGGGTCTTGCATTTAGGGAAGAACAACCCAGTATAGGTTGGGGACTGGGCTGTTGGAGAGCAGCGTAGGGGAGGGGAACCTGGGGGTCCTGTGGGACAGCAGGATGACCAAGACCAGCAATGTGCCCACGTGGCCAAGAAGGCTGATGTCATCCTGGGGTGCATGAACAGGGGGGTGGTTAATAGCTCAAAAGAGGTCCATCTTCCCCTCTACTCTGCCCTGGTGTCACCCCACCTGGCATATTGTGTCCAGTTCTGGGCCCCTCAGCTCAAGAAGGACATAGAACTACTTGAAAGAGCCCAGCAGAGTGCCACCAAGATAATGGAGGGTGTGGAACACCTTCTTTATGAGGAAATGGAAGGATTTGTAGGCAAGGTGTGTGTAAAAGCGTTTTGGAGGCAGAAGCAAAGCATAGGAGAGGTGGGGTGTCATCAGTGAGGTCTTCCTGTGGCATTCATGTGGTGTGTGGCTACATTGTCCAGTGGGGACCCATTTCCTAGCAGCCCTGGAAGGCTGGACTGGGCTTTGGAGGCATGATGAGCATGGGGCATGAGGCATGCCCCTTCCATCATATTTGCTGTCTCCCCACCTTGCTGCCATCTTGGTAAGCCTGTTTTTGTGCCTTCCTTTCTCATTGCTCTGTGATCTCTTGGTTCCACCTGGCCTGGCAACTGGTAGCTCTCTGTATTGGCTTCATGTTGCATGTTTTTCTTAGTGAGGGGGTGGAGGCATGGCTTCTGTTGAATCTTCCATAGCATTGTCCTGTGTTTGATAGAGAATGTCCATGTGCCAAGAGGTGAGAAAGAGGGGAGGAAGAATGGTCTGGCGCAGAAGGAATGGGGCTTGGTAGGGACTTAAGGAATAGAAAAGAGTTTATGATATTTGGAGGAAGGGGCAGACACCTCAGGAGGCCTCGAAGGATGTTGTAATGTTCTCCAAGGAGAAATTCAGAAAGGCCAAAGCTCACCTCAAACTTCATCCAGCTGTGGCCATAAAGGACCAGGAAAACTGATTCTATAAACACATTGGCGACCAAAGAAGGACTAAGGGGAATCCATCCTTGATTTGATGTGGGGGAAACATGGTGACAAAGGAGGAGGGAAAGTCTGAGGTACTTTGTGCCTCATTTGCTTCAGGCTTTACTGCTAAGACCTGCTGTTCCTTGTGCATCCAGCTCCCCTGAGAGGAATGGGGACCATAAGGAAGAACCCAAAGCAGAAGCAGAAAGGGTTGTTGACCTGCTACTGCACTTAGCCATACACAAGTGTAGGGGTAAGATGGGGTCCACCCAAGGGTAGTGAGAGGGCTCACCAAACCACCTTCTATGGTGTCTCAGCAGTCCTGACTATATCTGGACACCCCTAGTTGTCTGTAAGTGAGTAAATATGATACCAACCTACAGGAAGGTGTAGAATGAGGAAAGCAAATCATAGGCTGTCCTGCATCAAAAGTAGCATGTCTGTCAGATCCAGGGAGGATATTTTGCATCTCTACTGTGCTCTCCTGAGACTGGAGTCCCGTGTTTAGCTGTGAGCCCCCAGCATAAAGACAGGGACCTTCTGCATAAAGGGGGCAGAAGAAGCCATGAAGATGGTTGTGTCAAAGCTTCTCCTGCTTGAGGACAGGCTGAGCTAGTTGGGGGTCCTTTATCCTGGAGAAGTTTCCAGGGAGACCTTAGAGCAGCATTCCAGTACTGACAGGAGGTGTGGAGGAAAGATGGGTACAGACTCTTCATAGGACGTGTGATGATACAATAGTTGATTAACGACAAAGCTGAGAAGGTAGGTTTGGGTGTGCTATTTGGAAGGTTTTCTTTCCTCTACAGCTGGTTGGACACTTGGAGAATGTCCCTGGGTCCCTGGCAGTCTTCAAGGCAAGACTGGATGGGTCTTTAAGCAGCCTGGTCTAGTGGACAGTGTCCCTGCTCATGATAGGAGAGTTGCAACTAGATGAATTTTAAGCTCCCTTCCAACCCAACCCATTCTCTGATTTTTGCTGCGTGGCTTGATGGGCTCAGAGTGATCTGCTCTAGTGAAGATGTTGCTTCCTGCAGGTGGTGTGGACCTGGAGCAGGAGCTGGAGGGGAAGGGGCTTGAGGCTCACCTTGCTGAGCGTGGAGCAGAAGGCGTCAGAAGTGTGTGAGGGAGAGAGGCTCTGGCTCGGCTTTTATGCTGGTCCCAGTGGGGTGTGACAGCCTTTGTGAGTGACCACATTTTTCATCAAGCAGGGCTTGCCTGCCACAGCATCATTAATAATGAGTTTGGAATGTTTTCCTGGCCACACTTTTCTGCCATTCCATGTCCTTCCGTGATACCATGTCCACTTGTCCCTGGGGGCAGCTTTGAAATGCCAAATTTTTGGTGTTGAGTGTGTGTGTCAGGACGGGCAGAAGACACATCCAAAGCATAGGAGAGCTGGGGTGTTGTCACTGAGGTCATGCCACGGGCATTTTTGTGGTGTGGTTTGCGGATGTGTTGTGAAGCAAGTTCCCCATTTTCTGGCAGACCTGGAAGGCTGGTCTGTACATTGGAGCTGTGCCAGGTGAGGTGCTGATCTTTCCATGGCATTCAGGCCTTCCCCACCTTGCTGCCATGAGGGTCAGCATGTCTTTAGGCCTGGCCTTTCCACATGGTTGTGCTCTGTGGTTCAGCCTTCCTGCCCCCGTGTCTCCTAAATTTGTTTCTGGTAGAAAAGGGGCTGCATCTTTGGGCTTGTGCTCCCATGGGGCCATCCGTGACGCTTGAGTGCAAGCAGGCAGATGAGGGATTCTTCTAAGAACAAGCCATTGTAGTGGTGGCCATGGTCCAGGAACATCAAGATCTTTACTCAGGATGCGTGCTGAAGCATCAGGCCTCTTCTCTGCCCAGTGTTTGATGGCAGAAGGAGGGTCTGCAGATGTCCAGGGCGTGCAGGAGCCAGGCGTGCAGCATGTGGCTGCAGAGCTGAGGCCCTGGTAGTGGATGATGAATGCTGAAGGCCTTAGGAATGGCAAGGCAGCTCCAGTTTAGCCAAGGGGCGTGTTTTTTGGGGTGGTTTTCAGCAGAGACTTCCTTGTTTCTTAGGAATGAGACAGAGATGTAGGAAGGTGTGCTTGACAGCTGGATATACACAGCTATGTGGTCCTGATGGGATGTTCCCAGCGTGGTGAGGGAAGGAGCTGGAAGACTTTTTTTAGTGGGCATCTCAAAATCTCATTGAGTTTGTATTGCTTGGGAGGGGTTGGTAATGGCTGCCAGAAAGCTCCTAAGCCTTGTCTGTGTGAGGAGTGCAGGGAGGAAGATCTGGGAAGGTAGAGGCTGGTGAGCCTAGTCTTTTCCTGTGGAAGGGGATATAGAAAATGCTTCTGTAAAGGAGTGCCAATGTAGGGAAGGAGGAGATGGTGATGTGAGGGAAGATGGGCAGTACCTCCATATCAGGATGTGTAGTGATGAGGGGTTAAGAACAAAACTGAGTGGGTAGGTTTAGGTGAAGTATTAGGAAGGCTTTCCTAACCACACAGGTGGTTGGACACTTTAAGATGGTACCAGCAGAAGCTGTGTTTGTCTTGGGGTCCCAGGCAGTGTTCAAGGGCAGGTTGGATGGGCCTCTGAGCAGCCTGGTCTACTGGAGCGTGTCCGTGCTCAGGGAAGTTGGAACTAGCTGTTGTTTCAGGTCCCTTCCTACCCAAACCCTTCTGTGATGATGTCATGCTCTGATTCTATGAATCTCAGACTTTGTGGTTTCTCTGCTGTTCTGTGGACACACAGAACTTGGGTCATTCTTTCTCTCTGGTGTGCACTGTAGGCAGGGGAGTGCAAGAACCTCAGTGGTGATACAGCATGCAGGGCACTGTACCCTGGCAGAAAGGATGTCTTGTGTCAGAGCCATGGGTAGAACTGCAGAAGTGTGCCCAAGCTGTTGTTTGGGAAGGGAAGGTCTTGTGTGACGGGCTGGAAGCACATTGACGGGCTGGAAGCACATTGGGTTCAAGCGGGATTTGTAGGCAAGGTGTGTGTCAAAGCATTTTGGAGGCACGGGCAAAGCATAGGAGAGGTGGGGTGTCATCGGTCAGGTCCTTACGTGGCATTCATGTGGTGTGGTGTGTGGGTGCATTGTCCAGCCGGGGCCCAATTTCTTGCACCCACTGAAGGCTGGCTGGGCTTTGGAGGTGTGCTGGGCGTGAGGCCTGCCCCTTCCATCATATTTGCTGTCTCCCCACCTTGCTGCCAGCTCAGAAGTTTTTATTCACTGGTCATTTGCATTGGGTCTAGTCTGGCTTGTCTTAGTGCCTGTCTTGCTTGTAAGGTTGTAGCTGGGAGAAGGGAGGTTGTCTGTTACCTTGTGCACCTTGGGGCAAGGCCTTGGGGGTATTAGTGCAGGCAGGAAAAAGAAGACTTTTTGGGAGAGCAGGATGTGGTCCTGGCAGCTCTGGTTCTTAACTGGTGAGCCCTGTCATATCAGGAGGCCAGCCAGGCTCCCCAAGGGCTTATTTTGGGCCCCTTACAGTGCTGCCCTTTTGTGTGGCTGCCGTGTGCGCGGGCTGCGCTCTGGTGGGACATATCCAGAGAACAATGGAACTGGTGAAGGACCTCCCCTGCCCGGCCAGGAGGGTGCAGAGAGGTGGGCGATGGTCTCTTCAGCCAGGGGACAGGAGATAGGCCAAGGGGCAATGAGCTCAAGCTGCCCCAGGGCAGGGTCAGCTCAGATGGGTGGGGAAAGTTCTTCCCTGCAAGAGTTGTGGGGCTGTGGAACAGGGGCCTGGAGCAGGGTCAGGGCCTGGGATGGGCCTGGAATAGGGGCCTAGAACAAGGTCAGGGCCTAGAGTAGGGGCCTGGAGTAGGGTCAGGGCCTGGGATGGGCCTGGAATTTAGGCCTAGAACAGCATCAATGCCTGAGAAAGGGTCAGGGCCTGGCACAGGCTGCCCAGGGTGGGGGCTGAGTCTTCACCCCTGGGTGTGTTTAACAGATTTGTTAGATGAGGTGCTCAGGGATATGGTTTAGCACAGGACAGGAATGGTTGGACTTGATGATCTTACAGGTCTTTTCCAACCTTGTGATTGTGTGACTGTTCAGTGGGTAAGGAATTGGAACAGGTGTCCCAGAGAGGTGGTGGAGGCCCCAACCCTGGAGGTGTTCAAGGTCAACCTTGATGGGGCTTTGGCTGTGACCTAATCTAGTGAAGATGTCCCTGCTTCCTGCCATGTGGAAATGGACTTGATGACCTCTAAAGATCCCTTCCAACCTTATTGTAGATTCTATGGTCTTGTGTCACCAGCATGGGTAGAAATGCAGAAGGGTGGCCACGCTTTTCTTTGGGCAACTGAAGGTCTTGTGTGACAGGCTGGGAGTGCACCATGTACCAGTGATGGTCTTCTCAGAATGTACTTCCTAAAGAGAGGTCTGGTATCTATTTGTCAAGCCACCCCAATGGCTTCTTGAGCCCTGCCTTTCCTCTTGTGATTGAGCTTGGATGATCCTTGGGAGAAGAAAGAACAACATGATGAAGGTTGTGATGCAGGAGAACTTTATTGATGGAAAAAAAATTCCATGAAAAGGAAAGAGTGCCAAGTATGAGGGTGCCTGTTTGAGATACAGGTCAGGGGACCATGATCCCTTTGTATGCTGGAGCTCTTAGCACAGCCACAAGGCCTTCACATCCTGCCATAGGAGAGGTACAATAGAGGACCATATTAGTCTTGTGTTTTTTGAGCAGGTGGTTTCAGAGTAGTAGAGGTAAGAGAAGAGGCGATGCAGAGAAGGAAGAGATAGAGGGGCCATGTTTGCCTCAGCCCAGGCAGCCCACTTCCCTGCTTCCAGGATCTTCAAGGTGCTTGCTGTCGGGGGTGTTGGCGAGACCCCTTAGCAGCGGTAGCATCCCCATCTGCCTCCATAGCAGCCCAGGCCTCCCAAGCCGTAGCCATAGCCAAGGCCATAGCCAAGGCCATAGCCAAAGCCTCCAGAGGAGACAGGCACTCCCTGGGCGCTGAGCTCGTTGCCCACGGCAGCGGATGCAGAGGATCCCACAGCGGTGCTCTGGGGGAAGGAGCTGAGGATGGGTCCTGGCAGGGTGACCAGCACGGTGGAAGGCTGGATGACGACCCGGGAGTCCTCACACTGCCTGACACAGGGCTCGTTGCAGCTGTTAGCCAGCGGGGTGGGTCCGCAGGGGCTGCAGAGGGTGTTGCAGGCCATGTCTGTGGTGTGGAAGGGCCCTGGAAGAGAGGAGGTTGAGAAAGCGCAGGTCTGGAAAGGTGAAAGGGGCTGGAAGAGCTGTGCCAAGCAGGGCAGGAGCTGGAGGGGAAGGGGCTTGAGGCTCACCTTGCTGAGCGTGGAGCAGAAGGTGTCAGGAGAAGTGTGTGAGGGAGAGAGGCTATGGCTCGGCTTTTATGCTGGTCCCAGAGGGGTGTGACAGCCTTTGTGAGTGACCACATATTTCATTCAAGCAGGTCTTGCCTGCCACAGCGTCATTAATAATGAGGTGGGGCGTGTTTTCCTGGCCACACTTTTCTGCCATTCCATGTCCTTCTCGTGACACCATGTCCACTTGTCCCTGGCGGCAGCTTTGAAATGCCAAATTCTTGGTGTTGAGTGTGTGTGTCAGCATGGGGAGAAGATGCAACCAAAGCATAGGAGAGCTGGGGTGTTGTCACTGAGGTCGTGCCACAGCTGTCCTGTGGTGTGGTTTTTTGGATGTGTTGTGAAGCAATTGCCCCATTTTCTGGCAGACCTGGAAGGCTGGTCTGTGCATTGGAGCTGTGCCAGGTGAGATGTTGCTCTTTCCATGGCATTCAGTTCTTCCCAGCCTTTCTGCCATGAGGGCCAGCGTGTCTTTAGGCCTGTCCTTTCCAAGTGATTGTGCTCTGTGGTTCAGTCTTACTGCCCCTGTATCTCCCAAGCTTGTTTCTGTGAGAAAGGGGGCTGCATCTTTGGGATTATTCTCCCATGGGGCCATCCGTGATGCTTGAGTGCAAGCAGGCAGATGAGGGATTCTTGTGAGAACAAGCCATTGTAGTGCTGGCCCTTGTCTAGGACTCACAAGCCTGCCAATCCATGTTGTATGGGAGGCCTGCCAGGCTCCCCATGGGCTGGTGTTTGCCCCTCAGAAGTGCTGCCCTTTCCTCAGGATGACAGGTTTGTAGGCCGGGCTCTGGTGTGACGCTGCCACACACCATGGCTACTTTGCATGGGCAGGGGAGACTGTGGAGAGCCCGTGAGTGTGATGAGAGGCAGAGGAGAGTGGAAGCCACAGGGAGAGGATGTTGTGTGGCAGGAACATTAGGATCTTTGCTTAGGATGCATGCTGAGGTGTGAGGCCTCTTCTCTGCACAGTGTTTGATGGCAGAAGGAGGGTCTGCAGATGTCCAGGGCGATCTGGAGCCAGGCGTGCAGCATGTGGCTGCAGAGCTGAGGCCCTGGTGGTGGATGATGAATGCTGAAGGCCTTAGGAATGGCAAGGCAGCTCCAGTTTAGCCAAGGGGCGTGTTTTTTGGGCTGGTTGTCAGTGGAGACTTCCTTATTGCTAAGAATGACACTGAGAGGTAGGAGGGTGTGCCTGACAGCTGGATGTACACAACTCTGTGGTCCTGATGGGATGTCCCCAGGAGAGGTGATGGAAAAGAGCTGGAAGTCTATTTTCAGTGGGCATCTCGATTAACTCCTTGAGTTCATATTGCTTAGGAGGTGTTATAACAGCTGTCAGAGAGCTCCTAAGCCTTGCCTGTGTGAGGACTGCTGGGAGAAAGATCTGGGAAGGTAGAGGCTGGTGAGCCTGGTCTTGTTCCTGTGGAAGGGGATATAGAAAATGCTTCTGTAAAGGAGTTTCAATGCAGGGAAGCAGGAGATGGTGATGTGCGGAAAGATGGGCAGGCCCTCCTTATCAGGATGTGTAGTGATGAGTGGCTAAGAAGAAAACTGAGTGGGTAGATTTAGATGAGCTATTAGAAAGGCTTTCTTTTCTGTGAGGGTGCCAGCAGAATCTGTGTTTGTCATAGGGACAGTGGCATTGTTCAGGGGGAGGTTGGATGAGGCTTTGAGCAGCCTGGTCTAGCGGAAGGAGACCCTGCTCAGGAAAGTTTCAACTAGCTGAGGTTTCAGGTCCCTACCCAAACCTTTTTGTGATCCTGTCCTGCTCTGATTCAATGAATCTCGGACTTTGTGGTTTCTCTGCTGTTCTGTGGACACACAGAACTTGGATCATTCTTTCTCTCTGGTTTCCACTGTAGACAGGGGAGTGGAAGAACCTCAGTGGTGACCCAGCATGGGGGGCAATGTACTCCAGCAGAAAGGATGCCTTGTGTCAGAGTCGTTGGTACAACTGCAGAAGTGTGCCCAATCTGTTGTTTGGGAAGGGAAGGTCTTGTGTAACATGATGGAAGCACATTGGGTGCAGGTGGGAATGTTTTGGGGTGCACATCCTAGAGAAAGAACTGTCAGGCATTTGTCAAGCCGCGTGAGTGGCCTCTTGAGCCCTGGCATTTTGGTGGGTGAGGTTGGATGAGCCTTGAGAGGCAGCAGAATGAACAAGGAGCTGTCGAAGGCTGTGCTGCAGGAGAAGTTTATTGACAAAAAATACAGTGAAGTGGGAGGAATTGAGAGCAGCCTGGGTGCCTGTGTGAGGTACAGGTCGGGTTACCAGCAGGCAATGCTGCTGTCCTACCAACCTGTTACTAAAGCCAGGAGGTGTTCCTGTCCCACTGTGGGAGTGGCACAGTAAAGGTCCCTGTATGTCTCTAGTTTCTGAGCTGACATTTGGACCGGAGAGTAGTAGAGAGAGGAGAATTGGAGGTGCAAATAAGGAATTGGTAGGATAACAGGAGGTGAATGGGGCCATGTTTGCCTCAGCCCAGGCTGGCCACGTCTTTGCTTAGTGCCCTGAGATGGAACCATGGAGAAGGCAGGAGATGACAAGAGCCATGTCTTCAAACCACAGTGTCGCTTGCAGACATTGGGATGTTGGTGTCAGGATGGTGGTGAAGGCCATTTAGCAGGGGTAGCGGCCCCATCTGCCTCCATAGCAGCCCAGGCCTCCCAAGCCGTAGCCATAGCCAAGGCCATAGCCAAAGCCTCCAGAGGAGACAGGCACTCCCTGGGCGCTGAGCTCGTTGCCCACGGCAGCGGATGCGGAGGATCCCACAGCGGTGCTCTGGGGGAAGGAGCTGAGGATGGGTCCTGGCAGGGTGACCAGCACAGCGGGAGGCTGGATGACGACCCGGGAGTCCTCACACTGCCTGACACAGGGCTCGTTGCAGCTGTTAGCCAGCGGGGTGGGTCCGCAGGGGCTGCGGAGGGTGTTGCAGGCCATGTCTGTGGTGTGGAGGGGCCCTGGAAGAGAGGAGGTTGAGAAAGCTTGGGGCTGGAAAGGTGTGAGGGGCTGGAAGAGCTGTGCCAAGCAGGGCAGGAGCTGGAGGGGAAGGGGTTTGAGGCTCACCTTGCTGAGCGTGGAGCAGAAGGCGTCAGGAGAAGTGTGTGAGGGAGAGAGGCTCTGGCTCGGCTTTTATGCTGGTCCCAGAGGGGTGTGACAGACTTTGAGCATGACCACGTTCTTCATCAAGCAGGTCTTGCCTGCCACAGCGTCATTAATAATGAGGTGGGGCCTGTTTTCCTGGCCACACTTTTCTGCCATTCCATGTCCTTCTCGTGACACCATGTCCACTTGTCCCAGGCAGCAGCTTTGAAATGCCAAATTTTTGGTGTTGAGTGTGTGTGTCAGGACGGGCACGACACACTACCCAAGCATAGGAGAGGTAGGGTGAGGTCACTGAGGTCATGACACGGGCATTCATGTGGTGTGGTTTGCGGATGCGTTGTGAAGCAAGTGCCCCATTTCCATGCAGACCAGGAAGGCTGGTCTGTGCATTGGAGCTGTGCCAGGTGAGGTGCTGCCCTTTCCATGGCATATAGTTCTTCCCCACCTTGCTGCCATGAGGGTCAGCATGGCTTTAGGCCTAGTATTTCTTGTTGCTTGTGCTCTGTGATTCAGTCTTGCTGCTCCCGTGTCTCCTAAAGTTGTTTCTGGGAGAAAGGGGGCTGCATCTTTGGGCTTGTGCTCCCACGGGGCCTTCTGTGATGCTTGAGTACAAGCAGGCAGATGAGGGATTCTTGTGAGAACAAGCCATTGTAGTGGTGGCCATGGTCCAGGACTCACAAGCCTGCCAATCCATGTTGTTGATAGGAGGCCTGCCAGGCTCCCCATGGGCTGGTGTTTGCCCCTCAGAAGTGCTGCCCTTTCCTCAGGCTGACAGGTTTGTAAGCCGGGCTCTGGTGTGTCGCTGCCACACACCATGGCTGCTTTGCATGGGCAGGGGAGACTGTGGAGAGCCCGTGAGTGTGATGAGAGGCAGAGGAGAGTGGAAGCCACAGGGAGAGGATGTTGTGTGGCAGGAACATTAGGATCTTTGCTTAGGATGCATGCTGAGGTGTGAGGCCTCTTCTCCTCATAGTGTTTGATGGCAGAAGGAGGGTCTGCAGATGTCCAGGGCGAGCTGGAGCCAGGTGTGCAGCATGTGGCTGCAGAGCTGATGCCCCAGTTGTGGATGATGAATGCTGAAGGCCTTAGGAATGGCAAGGCAGCTCCAGTTTAGCCAAGGGGCGTGTTTTTTGGGCTGGTTGTCAGCAGAGGCTTCCTTGTGGCTAAGAGCGACATAGAGAGGTAGGAAGGTGTGCAAGACGTAGTGGAAGGAGGAAAGCCAATAATATGCTGGGCTGCATCAAGAGTAGCATGTCCAGCGGGTCAGGGGAGGTAATTCTGTGCTGTGTTCTCCTGAGACTGGAGTCCTGTGTTTAGCTCTGGGCCCCCCAGTATAAGCATGATAAGGACCTTCTGCAAAAAGGGGTCAGAAGAGGCCATGAAGATGTTCTCATCTGACATTCAGTATGAAGACAGGCTGAGAGAGTTGGGTTTGTTTATCCAGGAGAAGTGTCCATGGAGACCTTAGAGCAGCCTTCATGTACTGACAGGAGGTGTGGAGGAAAGATGGGCAGGGACTCCTTATTCAGGTTGTTTAGTGATACAATGAGGAGTAATGAGCAAACCTGAATGAGGGTAGATTTTGGTGAGCTATTAGGAGGGCTTTCTTTACTGTAAGGGCAGTTGGACACTTGAAGAAGACCCCATACGCAGGTCTGTGTCCCTGGATCCCTGACAGTGTTCTAGAGCACGTTGGATGGTCTTTGAGTAGCCTGGTCTAGTGGAGGGTGTCCCTGCTCATGGCAGGATAGTTGCAAATGAGATGACTCTAAAGGTTCCTTCCAACCCAAACCATTCTCTGATTCTGTGCTGTCTCTGTCCTCATGTTGATGCACAAAGGTCTTGGCATATTTTCCCTCCTCTTCCCAGTTGTGGAGGGGCAGCGATAGAGGGTCTCTGTGCTCACTTGGTCCCCAGGCCATGTTACCCTATGAGAGGGGCAACAGAGACATGTGTAGAAGTGAATAAAGGTATCAAAGCTTTTATTTGGGCAAGGGAAGGTCTCATGTGGCAGGCCAGAAGTGCCCCATGTGGAAGTGGGATTGTCCTCCCAGAATACCCATCCTGAAGAGAGATCTGGTATCCATTCCTCAACCAAGCCTGCTGGCTGCTTGAGCCCTGACTTTGGGTTGTGTGAGGTTGGATGAGCTTTGGAGGAATGAAAAAAAACCTGAGGAGACGTGAAAGGCTGTGATGCAGAAGAGGTTTATTGATGAGGTGTATTCCCAGTCCACAGTATGGACTGCAGGAGTTTTGGTGCTTGGTGTCAGCGGTGTTAGTGACAACCCTTAGCAGCGGTAGCGGCCCCATCTGCCTCCATAGCAGCCCAGGCCTCCCAAGCCGTAGCCATAGCCAAGGCCATAGCCAAGGCCATAGCCAAAGCCTCCAGAGGAGACAGGCACTCCCTGGGCGCTGAGCTCGTTGCCCACGGCAGCGGATGCGGAGGATCCCACAGCGGTGCTCTGGGGGAAGGAGCTGAGGATGGGTCCTGGCAGGGTGACCAGCACGGTGGAAGGCTGGATGACGACCCGGGAGTCCTCACACTGCCTGACACAGGGCTCGTTGCAGCTGTTAGCCAGCGGGGTGGGTCCGCAGGGGCTGCAGAGGGTGTTGCAGGCCATGTCTGTGGTGTGGAGGGGCCCTGGAAGAGAGGAGGTTGAGAAAGCGCAGCGGGGGAAAGGTGTGAGGGGCTGGAAGTGCTGTGCCAAGCAGGACAGGAGCTGGAGGGGAAGGGGTTTGAGGCTCACCTTGCTGAGCGTGGAGCAGAAGGCGTCAGGAGAAGTGTGTGAGGGAGAGAGGCTCTGGCTCGGCTTTTATGCTGGTCCTGGAGTGCCCGAGGCAGAGAGACAGCCTTTGCACATGGCAGCAGGTTTCAGACAGGCAGATCTTGCATGCCACAGCCTGGAGAGTCATGAGGTGGGGCGTGTTTTCCTGGCCACAAGGCTCCCTTTTCCTGTCCTCTTCTTGAGGTCGTGTCCCATTGTCCCAGACGGCAGCTTTGAAGGGAGAGTCGGTACTGGGATGCATTTGTAGGCAAGGTGTGTGTCAAAGCATTTTGGAGGCACGGGTGAATCTTAGGAGAGGTGGGGTGTCATTGGTGACGCCCTCCATTCATGTCGTGTGGTGTGTGGGTGCATTGTTCAGCTGGGGTGCATTTCCTTCCAGACCTGGAAGACCGCTATTGACTTTTGGGGTTTGCTAGGCACCTTCCAGCATATTTACTCTCTCACAAACTTGCTCTCAGCTCACTAAACCTATTTGTAATCCGGGTCATTTGCTTTGGGTGTGCTCGGTGGTGTCTTTGTGCCTCTCTTGCTTGTAAGGTTGTAGCTAGAAGAAGAAAGCCTGCCTGTTTCATCTTCTTCCCCCTGAGTGTAGGCAGGCAGTGGAGGGCTGTTTGTGAGAGCCAGTTGTGGTCCTGGCTGCCCTGGCTCTTAACTGGTGAGCCCTGTCACATCAGGAGGCCTCCTAGGCTCTCTAAGGGCTTGTTTTGGCCCCTTTGCAGTATTGCCCTTTTGTGTGGCTGCCACGTGTGTGGGCTGGGCTCTGGTAGGATATATCGAGAGAAATTAATTTGGTGAAGGGTGAAGAGAACAAACCTAATGTGGAGTCGCTAAGACAGTGTAGGTGCTCAGCCTGCAGAAAAGGCAGCTGAGAGGAGCCCCTATCGCTGTTGTCCACTCCCTAAGTGGTGTTTTTAGCAAGGTGGCTGTGGGGTAATTTTTGCTTAGACAAGAGAAAATGGCCTTACTTGCTTCCAGGGGAGTTTTTGTTGGCTCTTGGGAAGGATGTCTTGAGTCAAAGGGTTATGAAGCACTGGAAGAGACAGCCCAGGGCAATGCTTGAGTCAGCATCCCTGGAGGTATGGAAAAGATGTGTCGATGTGGTGCTTAGCGATGTGGTTTTGAGGTGGACTTGGTATTGTGAGCTGAAGAGTTGGACTTGAGGATGGCAACGGTCCTCTCCAAGGGAAATGATTTGGTGATTCTCAGTGAGGAGTTTCCTGTTGGGGAAGGACATGGACTAAGTGGAAAGCCAATAACGTGCTGGGCTGCATCAAGAGAAGCGTGTCCAGCAGGTCAGGGGAGGTAATTCTCTGCTGTGCTCTCCTGAGACTGGAGTCCTGTGTTTAGCTCTGAGCCCCCCAGTATAAGCATGATAGGGACCTTCTGCATAAACGGTGCAGAAGAAGCCATGAAGATGGTCGTGTCAAAGCTTCTCCTGCTTGAGGACAGGCTGGGAGAGTTGGGATTCTTTATGCTGGCGAAGTTTCCATGGAGACCTTAGAGCAGCCTTCCAGTACTGACAGGAGGTGTGGACGAAAGATGGGCAGGGACTCCTTATTCAGGATGTGTAGTGATACGATGAGGGGTAATGAGCAAACCTAAACAAGGGTAGATTTAGGTGAGCTATTAAGAAGGCTTTCTTTCCAGTAAGGGTGATTGGACACTTGAAGAAGTTCCAATATGCAGCTCTGGGTCCCTGGCAGTGTTCAAGGGCAGGTTGGCCAGAGCAACCTGGTCTAGTGGAGGGTGTCCTTGCTCATGGCAGGACAGATGCAACTGAGATGACTTTGAAGGTCCCTTCCAACCCAAACCATTCTCTGATTCTGTGCTGTCTCTGTCCTCATGTCGATGCACAAAGTTGTTGTCGCATTTTCCCCCCCCTTCCCAGTTGGTCTCTGTGCTCACCTGGTCCCCAGGCCATGTTACCCTATCAGAGAGGAATCAGAGGCATGTGTAGAAGTGAATAAAGGTATCCAAGCTTTTCTTTGAGTAGTGAAGATCTTGTGTGTCAGCCTGGAACTGCCCCAGGTGGACGTGGGATGGTTTTCTCAGAATACCCGTCTTAACAAGAGCTCTGGCATCCACTGGTGAACCCACCCCAATGGCTACTTGTAGCCTGCCTTTCTTGTGTTTGAGGTTGGATGAACCTTGGGAGATGAAAGAATAAACAAGGAGATGTTGAAGGCTGTGATGCAGGAGAAATTTATTGATGGAGAAAAATACCACGAAAAGGAAAGAGTTCCAAGTATGAGGGTGATCATCTGAGATACAGGTCAGGGGACCATGAGCCTACATCCTTTGTATGCTGGAGCTCTTACCAGAGCCACAAGGTCTTCACACCCCACTATAGGAAAGGCAGACTGTGGGTGCATAGTGGCCTTTGTTTTTTGAGCAGGTGGTCTCAGGGGAGAGTAGTGGACACAAGAGAAGAGTCGGTGCAGAGAAGGAAACAGGGAGAATGGGAAGAGGTAGAGGGGCCGTGTTTGCCTCAGCCCAGGCTGACCCTGTTCCCTGCTTCCTTGCTTAGTACCACGAGGGGAGCAAATGTAGATGGCAAGACCCAGAGCCAGAAGAGGCCTGGAGGTGCATCCTCAATCCACAATGTGAAATCCAGTGATTTGTGGTTGGTGTCAGGGGTGTTGGTGACAACCCTTAGCAGCGGTAGCAGCCCCATCTGCCTCCATAGCAGCCCAGGCCTCCCAAGCCGTAGCCATAGCCAAGGCAATAGCCAAAGCCTCCAGAGGAGACAGGCACTCCCTGGGCGCTGAGCTCGTTGCCCACGGCAGCGGATGCGGATGATCCCACAGCGGTGCTCTGGGGGAAGGAGCTGAGGATGGGTCCTGGCAGGGTGACCAGCACAGCGGGAGGCTGGATGACGACACGGGAGTCCTCACACTGCCTGACACAGGGCTCGTTGCAGCTGTTAGCCAGTGGGGTGGGTCCGCAGGGGCTGCAGAGGGTGTTGCAGGCCATGTCTGTGGTGTGGGGGGCCCTGGAAGAGAGGAGGTTGAGAAAGCGCAAGGGTGGAAAGGTGTGAGGGGCTGGAAGAGCTGTGCCAAGCAGGGCAGGAGCTGGAGGGGAAGGGGTTTGAGGCTCACCTTGCTGAGCGTGGAGCAGAAGGCGTCAGGAGAAGTGTGTGAGGGAGAGAGGCTCTGGCTCGGCTTTTATGCTGGTCTCAGAGGGGTGTAACAGCCTTGGAGCATGACCACGTTTTTCATCAAGCAGGTCTTGCCTGCCAGAGGATTGTGAGCAATGAGGTGGGGCGTGTTTTCCTGGCTACACTTTTCTGCCATTCCATGTCCTTCTCGTGACACCATGTCCACTTGTCCCTGGCGGCAGCTTTGAAATGCCAAATTCTTGGTGTTGAGTGTGTGTGTCAGCACGGGGAGAAGATGCAACCAAAGCATAGTAGAGCTGGGGTGTTGTCACTGAGGTCATGCCACAGCTGTCCTGTGGTGTGGTTTTTTGGATGTGTTGTGAAGCAATTGCCCCATTTTCTGGCAGACCTGGAATGCTGGTCTGTGCATTGGAGCTGTGCCAGGTGAGATGTTGCTCTTTCCATGGCATTCAGTTCTTCCCAGCCTTTCTGCCATGAGGGCCAGCGTGTCTTTAGGCCTGTCCTTTCCAAGTGATTGTGCTCTGTGGTTCAGTCTTACTGCCCCTGTATATCCCAAGCTTGTTTCTGTGAGAAAGGGGGCTTCATCTTTGGGATTATTCTCCCATGGGGCCATCCGTGATGCTTGAGTGCAAGCAGGCAGATGAGGGATTCTTGTGAGAACAAGCCATTGTAGTGCTGGCCCTTGTCTAGGACTCACAAGCCTGCCAATCCATGTTGTTGATGGGAGGCCTGCCAGGCTCCCCATGGGCTGGTGTTTGCCCCTCAGCAGTGCTGCCCTTTCCTCAGGATGACAGGTTTGTAGGCCGGGCTCTGGTGTGACGCTGCCACACACCATGGCTGCTTTGCATGGGCAGGGGAGACTGTGGAGAGCCCGTGAGTGTGAGGAGAGGCAGAGGAGAGTGGAAGCCGCAGGGAGTGGATGTCGTGTTGCAGGGACATTGAGATCTTTACTTAGGGTGCATGCTGAGGTGTGAGGCCTCTTCTCTGCACAGTGTTTGATGGCAGAAGGAGGGTCTGCAGATGTCCAGGGCGATTTGGGGCCAGGCGTGCAGCATGTGGCTGCAGAGCTGAGGCCCTGGTGGTGGATGATGAATGCTGAAGGCCTTAGGAATAGCAAGGCAGCTCCAGTTTAGCCAAGGGGCGTGTTTTTTGGGCTGGTTGTCATCAGAGACTTCCTTATTGGTAAGAATGACACTGAGAGGTTGGAGGGTGTGCCTGACAGCTGGATGTACACAACTCTGTGGTCCTGATGGGATGTCCCCAGGAGAGGTGATGGAAAAGAGCTGGAAGTCTATTTTCAGTGGGCATCTCGATTAACTCCTTGAGTTCATATTGCTTAGGAGGTGTTATAACAGCTGTCAGAGAGCTCCTAAGCCTTGCCTGTGTGAGGACTGCTGGGAGAAAGATCTGGGAAGGTAGAGGCTGGTGAGCCTAGTCTTGTTCCTGTGGAAGGGGATATAGAAAATGCTTCTGTAAAGGAGTTTCAATGCAGGGAAGCAGGAGATGGTGATGTGAGGAAAGATGGGCAGGCCCTCCTTATCAGGATGTATAGTGATGAGTGGCTAAGAAGAAAACTGAGTGGGTAGATTTAGATGAGCTATTAGAAAGGCTTTCTTTTCTGTGAGGGTGCCAGCAGAATCTGTGTTTGTCATAGGGACAGTGGCATTGTTCAGGGGGAGGTTGGATGAGGCTTTGAGCAGCCTGGTCTAGCAGAGGGAGTCCCTGCTCAGGAAAGTTTCAACTAGCTGAGGTTTCAGGTCCCTACCCAAACCTTTTTGTGATCCTGTCATGCTCTGATTCAATGAATCTCGGACTTTGTGGTTTCTCTGCTGTTCTGTGGACACACAGAACTTGGATCATTCTTTCTCTCTGGTTTCCACTGTAGACAGGGGAGTGGAAGAACCTCAGTGGTGACCCAGCATGGGGGGCAATGTACTCCAGCAGAAAGGATGCCTTGTGTCAGAGTCGTTGGTACAACTGCAGAAGTGTGCCCAAGCTGTAGTTTGGGAAGGGAAGGTCTTGTGTAACATGATGGAAGCACATTGGGTGCAGGTGGGAATGTTTTGGGGTGCACATCCTAGAGAAAGAACTGTCAGGCATTTGTCAAGCCGCGTGGGTGGCCTCTTGAGCCCTGGCATTTTGGTGGGTGAGGTTGGATGAGCCTTGAGAGGCAGCAGAATGAACAAGGAGCTGTCGAAGGCTGTGCTGCAGGAGAAGTTTATTGACAAAAAATACAGTGAAGTGGGAGGAATTGAGAGCAGCCTGGGTGCCTGTGTGAGGTACAGGTCGGGTTACCAGCAGGCAATGCTGCTGTCCTACCAACCTGTTACTAAAGCCAGGAGGTGTTCCTGTCCCACTGTGGGAGTGGCACAGTAAAGGTCCCTGTATGTCTCTAGTTTCTGAGCTGACATTTGGACCGGAGAGTAGTAGAGAGAGGAGAATTGGAGGTGCAAATAAGGAATTGGTAGGATAACAGGAGGTGAATGGGGCCATGTTTGCCTCAGCCCAGGCTGGCCACGTCTTTGCTTAGTGCCCTGAGATGGAACCATGGAGAAGGCAGGAGATGACAAGAGCCTTGTCTTCAATCCACAGTGTCGCTTGCAGACATTGGGATGTTGGTGTCAGGATGGTGGTGAAGGCCATTTAGCAGGGGTAGCGGCCCCACCTGCCTCCATAGCAGCCCAGGCCTCCCAAGCCATAGCCATAGCCAAGGCCATAGCCAAGGCCATAGCCAAAGCCTCCAGAGAAGACAGGCACTCCCTGGGCGCTGAGCTCGTTGCCCACGGCAGCGGATGCGGAGGATCCCACAGCGGTGCTCTGGGGGAAGGAGCTGAGGATGGGTCCTGGCAGGGTGACCAGCACAGTGGGAGGCTGGATGACGACCCGGGAGTCCTCACACTGCCTGACACAGGGCTCGTTGCAGCTGTTAGCCAGCGGGGTGGGTCCGCAGGGGCTGCAGAGGGTGTTGCAGGCCATGTCTGTGGTGTGGAGGGGCCCTGGAAGAGAGGAGGTTGAGAAAGCGCAGGGGGGAAAGGTGTGAGGGGCTGGAAGGGCTTTGCCAAGAAGGGCAGGAGCTGGAGGGGAAGGGGTTTGAGACTCACCTTGCTGAGCGTGGAGCAGAAGGCGTCAGGAGAAGTGTGTGAGGGAGAGAGGCTCTGGCTTGGCTTTTATGCTGGTCCTGGAGTGCCCGAGGCAGAGAGACAGCCTTTGCACATGGCAGCAGGTTTCAGACAGGCAGATCTTGCATGCCACAGCCTGGAGAGTCATGAGGTGGGGCGTGTTTTCCTGGGCACCACGCTCCCTTTTCCTGTCCTCTTCTTGAGGTCGTGTCCCATTGGCCCTGGCGGCAGCTTTGAAGGGAGAGTCGGTACTGGGATGGATTTGTAGGCAAGGTGTGTGTGAAGAGAGTCTCCATCCTTTGATGTGGGGGAAACATAGCGACAACGGAGGAGAAAAATGCTGATGTAGTTTGTGCCTCAGCACTGAATACTAAGACCAGTTGTTCTCTAGAAGCCCTGAGATGGATGGGAAAAAGGGGATCATACCAAATCCCTCATAACAGAAGCAGAAATGGTTGGTGACCTGCTACACCTCTTAGCCATGCACAAGTGTAGAGGCCCAGATGGGATCCACCCCAAGGCTACTGAGGCGGCTGGTATCAGTGGTCACCAAACTACCTGCTATCACATCTCAGCAGTCTTGCCTGTTCTGGGGAACTCCTAGCTCTCTGGAGGTGAGCAAAGTTGATACCCTCCTACAAGAAAGGCTCGAAGGAAGATGTAGGAACTGGAGACCTGTCAGTCTCTTCTTTGTACCAGGGCAATTTGTTAGAGATCACCTTGAGTGCCACCACATAGCACCTACAGGGCAACCAGGCGATCAGTCATCATGGGATTATGAAAGGCAGGTTCTGCTTGAGCCTTCTGGTCTGCTGCCATGACAAGGTGACCTGCTTAATGGATGAGGGAATGGCTGTGGATGTTGTCTACCTGGTCTTTAGTAAAGCCTTTGACAGAGTTTCCCACAGCATTCTCCTTGAGAAACTAGGAGGTCATAGCTTGGCTTGACTTGGGTGTTCCCTCTGCTGGGTAAAACCTGGCTGGGTGACCCAGTGGTGTTCCCCAAGACCCAGTCCAGGGGATAGTTCTGAGTAATATCTTTATCAGTGATGTGGACAAGGGGATTGAGGGCACCCTTAGCATGGAGCCAAGGTTGGCTGAAGTGTTGATCAGCTTGAGGGTAGGAAGCCTCCAAAGAGGGAACTGGACTGGCTGGATTGATGGGTGAAGGCCAGCTGTATGAGGTTCAAGAAGGCTCAGTGCCAGGTCACAACGATGGGTCACAATGATGCCAGGCAACGCTACAGGAGTAAGCAGGATTATCTTGACAGCTGCCTGGTGGAAAAGGACCTGGGGGTGAACAGTACACTGAAGGGCAAGGAGGAGGTGCTGGGTAACTACAGACCGGTCAGCCTCACCTCCATCCCTGGAAAGGTGATGGAATAACTTACCCTGGGTGCAGTCTCTGGGCACCAAGAGAAATTTATGTTATCTCAAGGATCAGATGGTCATTAGGAGAATCAGCATGGTTTCACCAAGGGCAATTCCTGTTTGATCAACATGACAGCCTTCTGTGAGCCAGGTGGATAGATGATGGTAAGGCAGTGGATGTGACTTGCCTTGATTTCAGTAAAGCTTTTGACACTGTCTCCCATGGCATCCTCATGGCTAAACTGAGAAACAGGGGTCTGGGGGATCTGGTAGTGAGGTGGATTGTGAACTGGTTGAAGGGAAGACGTCAGAGAGTTGTGGTCAATGGGATAGAGTCTGACTGGAGGCCTGTGTCTAGTGGAGTCCCTCAGAGGTTAGTACTGGGACCAGTACTGTTCAGTATGTTCATCAAGGATCTGGATGAGGGCACAGAGTGCACTGTCAGCAAGTTTTCTGATGACTCAAAGCTGGGGTTGTGCTGCCATCCAGTGTGGTCTGGACAGGCTGGAGAGTTGGGCAGGGAGAAGTTTAATGAAATATAAGAAGAGTGAGTGTAGGGTCTTGCATTTAGGGAAGAACAACCCAGTATAGGTTGGGGACTGGGCTGTTGGAGAGCAGCGTAGGGGAGGGGAACCTGGGGGTCCTGTGGGACAGCAGGATGACCATGACCAGCAATGTGCCCTCGTGGTCAAGAAGGCTGATGGAATCCTGGGGTGCATGAGCAGGGGGGTGGTTAATAGCTCAAAAGAGGTCCATCTCCCCCTCTACTCTGCCCTGGTGACACCCCACCTGGAATATTGTTCTGGGACCCTCAGCTCAAGAAGGACATAGAACTCCTTGAAAGACCCAGCAGAGTGCCACCAAGATAATGGAGGGAGTGGAACACCTTCTTTATGAGGAGGGGCTGAGGGAGCTGGATCTCTTTAGCCTGGAGAAGAGACTGAGCCATGACCTCATCAGTGTCTATAAATATAGAAATGGTGAGTGTCAGGAGGATGGAGCCAGGCTCCTCTCAGTGATGATGGCCAGCGATAGGATAAGGGGCAATGGGTGAAAACTGGAGCAGAACAGCTTCTGTGTGAACATAAAACCCCCATTTTTCCACAGTGAGGGTGAAGAAGCACTGAATTAGGCTGCCCAGAGAGGTTGTGGAGTCTCCTTCCCTGGAGACATTCTAAATCTGTTCTTGTATGAACAAGGGTGGAGTAGATGACCATTTGAGGTCCCTTGCAACTCCTAACATTCCCTGATCCTGTTACATGGACTTAGTGGATCAAGATGGATGTAGAGGTACCTAGATGCAGATGGAAGTGGAGCATCCTCCATATGAGGCGAAGGTGTGAGAGCTGGGAGGTGTTTCAGCCAGGAGGCAAGGCTTGTGCATGGAAGGTGTCATCAGTGTGTCTAAACGCCTGATGTGAGCCATGAGGAAAGGGGAGCCAGACTCTAAGCCAGGTATTTAGGGATATAGTTCAACATAGGACAGGAATGGTTGGACTTGATGACCTTAAAGGTCTTTTCCAACCCTGTGATTCTGTGACTCTTCTCCTTGGAGCCCACAGCCAGGCAATGATGACTTTCCCTTGGACAAGAAGACAATTCTCTGTGTGAGTAGGCTCAACTAACAGTGTTGGGAGTCTCCATCCTTGGAGACACTGAGAAGCTGTCTGTCAGTGGTCCAGGGCAGCCTGCTCAAGATGGCCCTGCTTGAGGTACCTTGTGCTCCCCATGTTTCTGTGTGCTGTGCTTCTGCTGGCTGTGCTGGCCAGAGAGTTGTGCAGGGGAAGAGAAATACTCAATTGCATGCTGCCATGGACAGCCACAAAGAAGGGCATGGCTCGGAGGCTGTTCCTCCATCCAAGCCTTATCTTGGTAAGTGAAGGATTTCTGTCACAGGTTGAAATGCCCACTATGGTGGCATTTCTGGGGACATCATTGCAAAGAGAGGTGTCATGGCCCTTTCCAACCACAACAATGCCATCCTGAGCCTATGACCTTGAGCTGAGTGAATCTTTCAGAGATTTGGGAGAAGAAAGGAAGAGGAGATATCTGAGGCTGGAATGCAGGAATACTTTATTGAGGCAAAAAAGACATGGAGACAGTCTGAGGTGCCAGTAAGGTGACCATCCAGCCAGGTACCTTGCATGCAGCAGGTTTAGCCAGAGCCCCTACATCTTCCTTCAAGACTGTGGGAGTGGCACA
Organism: Laterallus jamaicensis coturniculus; assembly: GCA_022605575.1. Lineage (NCBI taxonomy): Eukaryota > Metazoa > Chordata > Aves > Gruiformes > Rallidae > Laterallus > Laterallus jamaicensis. Next base: position 374,329 of record JAKCOX010000224.1, on the reverse strand, counting down.
CTGGAGGCCCCAGGTGAGCTTTTATTTAGGAGCAGGAAGGGGTTAGTGGCCACAGGAGAAGAGGCAAAGTAAAGAAGAAAGATGGAGAGGAGAGGAGAGTGTCCAGTGGGCATGATTGCCTCAGCCTGGACTACTCCCTTCCCTGCTACATTGCATGGTGCCATAACAGGAGGAGCCATGGATGGCAGGTCTATGTGCCAGGAAAGGCCTGGAGATGTGTCCTCAATCCATGGCATGGCTTCCAGTGTTTGGGAAGCTGATGTCAGTGATGGTTGTGAGCCCAATTAGCAAAGGTAGCCATAGCCTCTTCTGCCTCCATAGCAGCCCAGGCCTCCTAAGCCGTAGCCATAGCCAAGGCCGTAGTCTAGTGGAGGGTGTCCTTGCTCATGGCAGGAGAGATTCAACTGAGATGACTCTGAAGGTTCCTTCCAATTCAAACAATTCTCTGATTCTCTCATTCTGTGCTGTCTCTGTCTTCATGTCGCTGCACAAAGCTCTTGTCGTATTTTCCATCCCCTGCCCAGTTGTGGAGGGGCAGTGATAGAGGTTCTCTGTGCTCACCTGGTCCCCAGGCCATGTTACCCTATCAGAGAGGCATCAGAGATATGTGTAGAGGTGAATAAAGGCATCAAAGCTTTTCTTTGGGTATTGAAGGTCTCGAGTGGCAGGCCACAAGTGCCACAGGTGGAAGTGGGATGATCTTCTCAGAATACCCGTCTTAACAAGAGCTCTGGCATCCACTGGTGAACCCACCCCAATGGCTACTTGTAGCCTGCCTTTCTTGTGTTCGAGGTTGGATGATCCTTGGGAGATGAAAGAATAAACAAGGAGATGAGGGAGGTTGTGATGCAGGAGAAATTTATTGATGGAGAAAAATATCATGACAAGGAAAGAGTTCCAAGTCTGAGGGTGATCATCTGAGATACAGGTCAGGGTACCATGAGCCAACACGCTTTGTATGCTGGAGCTCTTACCAGAGCCACAAGGTCTTGACAGCCCACCTTAAAGAAGGCAGACTGCAGGTCCATAGTGGCCTTTGTTTCCTGAGCAGGTGGTTTCAAGGGAGAGTAGCAGACACAAGAGAAGAGGCAATTCAGTGAAGGGAGAGGGAGAAGGCGAAAGAGGTAGAGGGGCCGTGTTTGCCTCAACCCAGGCTGAGCCTCTTCCCTGCTTCCTTGCTTAGTCCCACAAGAGGAGGAGTTGTAGATGGAAAGAAGAAGTCACAGAAGAGGTGCATTCTCAATGCACAATGTGGACTCTGGGTTTTTGATGGTTGCTGTCAGGGGTGTTGGCGAGACCCCTTAGCAGCGGTAGCATCCCCATCTGCCTCCATAGCAGCCCAGGCCTCCCAAGCCGTAGCCATAGCCAAGGCCATAGCCAAGGCCATAGCCAAAGCCTCCAGAGGAGACAGGCACTCCCTGGGCGCTGAGCTCGTTGCCCACAGCAGCGGATGCGGAGGATCCCACAGCGGTGCTCTGGGGGAAGGAGCTGAGGATGGGTCCTGGCAGGGTGACCAGCACAGCGGGAGGCTGGATGACGACCCGGGAGTCCTCACACTGCCTGACACAGGGCTCGTTGCAGCTGTTAGCCAGCGGGGTGGGTCCGCAGGGGCTGCAGAGGGTGTTGCAGGCCATGTCTGTGGTGTGGAGGGGTCCTGGAAGAGAGGAGGTTGAGAAAGCACAGGGGGGGAAAGGTGCAAGGGGCTGGGAGAGCTGTGCCAAGCAGGGCAGGAGCTGGAGGGGAAGGGGTTTGAGGCTCACCTTGCTGAGCGTGGAGCAGAAGGTGTCAGGAGAAGTGTGTGAGGGAGAGAGGCTCTGGCTCGGCTTTTATGCTGGTCCCAGAGGGGTGTGACAGCCTTTGTGAGTGACCACATTTTTCATCAAGCAGGTCTTGCCTGCCACAGCATCATTAATAATGAGGTGGGGCGTGTTTTCCTGGCCACACTTTTCTGCCATTCCATGTCCTTCTCGTGACACCATGTCCACTTGTCCCTGGCGGCAGCTTTGAAATGCCAAATTCTTGGTGTTGAGTGTGTGTGTCAGGACGGGCAGAAGACACAACCAAAGAATAGGAGAGCTGGGGTGTTGTCACTGAGGTCATGCCACAGCTGTCATGTGGTGTGGTTTTTCGAATGTGTTGTGAAGCAAGTGCCCCATTTTCTGGCAGACCTGGAATGCTCGTCTGTGCATTGGAGCTGTGCCAGGTGAGATGTTGCTCTTTCCATGGCATTCAGTTCTTCCCCACCTTGCTGCCATGAGGGTCAGCGTGTCTTTAGGGCTCGCCTGTCCAGGTGGTTGTGCTCTGTGGTTCAGTCCCTGTGTCTCCCAATCTTGTGTCTGGGAGAAAGGGGGCTGCATCTTTGGGCTTATTCTGCCATGGGGCCATCCTTGATGCTTGAGTACAAGCAGGCAAATGAAGGATTCTTGTGAGAACAAGCCATTGTAGTGGTGGCCCTTGTCCAGGACTCACAAGCCTGCCAATCCATGTTGTTGATGGGAGGCCTGCCAGGCTGCCCATGGGCTGGTGTTTGCCTCTCAGCAGTGCTGCCCTTTCCTCAGGCTGACAGGTTTGTAGGCCGGGCTCTGGTGTGTCGCTGCCACACACCATGGCTACTTTGCATGGGCAGGGGAGACTGTGGAGAGCCCGTGAGTGTGATGAGAGGCAGAGGAGAGTGGAAGCCACAGGGAGAGGATGTGGTGTGGCAGGAACATTGTGATCTTTACTTAGAGTGCATGCTGAGGTGTGAGGCCTCTTCTCTGCATAGTGTTTGATGGCAGAAGGAGGGTCTGCAGATGTCCAGGGCGAGCTGGAGCCAGGCGTGCAGCATGTGGCTGCAGAGCTGAGGCCCTGGTGGTGGATGATGAATGCTGAAGGCCTTAGGAATGGCAAGGCAGCTCCAGTTTACCCAAGGGGCATGGTTTTTGGGCTGGTTGTCAGTGGAGACTTCCTTATTGCTAAGAATGACACTGAGAGGTAGGATGGTGTGCCTGAAAGCTGGATGTACACAGCTCTGTGGTCCTGATGGGATGTCCCCAGGAGAGGTGATGGAAAAGAGCTGGAAGTCTATTTTCAGTGGGCATCTCGATTAACTCCTTGAGTTCATATTGCTTAGGAGGTGTTATAACAGCTGTCAGAGAGCTCCTAAGCGTTGCCTGTGTGAGGACTGCTGGGAGAAAGATCTGGGAAGGTAGAGGCTGGTGAGCCTGGTCTTGTTCCTGTGGAAGGGGATATAGAAAATGCTTCTGTAAAGGAGTGTCAGTGCAGGGAAGCAGGAGATGGTGATGTGAGGAAAGATGGGCAGGCCCTCCTTATCAGGATGTGTAGTGATGAGTGGCTAAGAAGAAAACTGAGTGGGTAGATTTAGATGAGCTATTAGAAAGGCTTTCTTTTCTGTGAGGGTGCCAGCAGAATCTGTGTTTGTGCTAGGGACAGTGGCAATGTTCAAGGGCAGGTTGGATGAGGCTTTGAGCAGCCTGGTCTAGCAGAGGGAGTCCCTGCTCAGGAAAGTTTCAACTAACTGATGTTTCAGGTCCCTTCCTATGCAAATCCCTCTGTGATCCTGTCATGCTCTGATTCTATGAATCTCAGACTTTGTGGTTTCTCTGCTGTTCTGTGGACACACAGAACTTGGGTCATTCTTTCTCTCTGGTTTCCACTGTAGGCAGGGGAATGCATGAACCTCAGTGGTGACCCAGCATGGGGGGCAATGTACCCCAGCAGAAAACATGCCTTGTGTCAGAGGTGTGGGTACATCTGCAGAAGTGTGCCCAAGCTGTTGTTTGGGAAGGGAAGGTCTTGTGTAACATGATGGAACTCATTGGGTGCACGTGGGAATGTTTTGGGGTGCACATCCTAGAGAAAGAACAGTCAGGCATTTGTCAAGCCGCGTGAGTGGCTTCTTGAGCCTTGGCATTTTGCTGGGTGAGGTTGGATGAGCCTTGAGAGGGAAAAAAATGAAGAAGGAGCTGTCGAAGGCTGTGCTGCAGGAGAAGTTTATTGACAAAAAAGTACATTGAAGAGGAAGGAATTGAGAGCAGCTGGGGCACATGTGTGAGGTACAGGTCAAGAGACCACCAGCCAATGCTTCTGTCCTACAGATCTGTTACTAAAGCCAGGAGGTGTTCCTGTCCCACTGTGGGAGTGGCACAGTGGACGTCCCTGTTGGTCTTTGGTTTCTGAGCTGACTTTTGGACCAGTGAGTAGTAGAGAGAAGAGAACTGGTGGTGCAAAGAAGGAAGTGGTAGGAGCAGAGGAGGTGAATGGGGCAATGTTTGCCTCAGGCTGTGCAGGTCGCTTCTTTGCTTGGTACCATGAGAGATGGAACCATGGAGAAGGCAGGAGATGGCAAGAGCCATGTCTTCAACCCACAGCGTGGCTTGCAGACATCGGGATGTTGGTGTCAGGACGGTGGTAAAGGCCATTTAGCAGGGGTAGCGGCCCCATCGGCCTCCATAGCAGCCCAGGCCTCCCAAGCCATAGCCATAGCCAAGGCCATAGCCAAGGCCATAGCCAAAGCCTCCAGAGGAGACAGGCACTCCCTGGGCGCTGAGCTCGTTGCCCACGGCAGCGGATGCGGAGGATCCCACAGCGGTGCTCTGGGGGAAGGAGCTGAGGATGGGTCCTGGCAGGGTGACCAGCACAGCGGGAGGCTGGATGACGACCCGGGAGTCCTCACACTGCCTGACACAGGGCTCGTTGCAGCTGTTAGCCAGCGGGGTGGGTCCGCAGGGGCTGCAGAGGGTGTTGCAGGCCATGTCTGTGGTGTGGAGGGGCCCTGGAAGAGAGGAGGTTGAGAAAGCGCAGGGGGGGAAAGGTGTGAGGGGCTGGAAGAGCTGGGCCAAGCAGGACACGAGCTGGAGGGGAAGGGGTTTGAGGCTCACCTTGCTGAGCGTGGAGCAGAAGGCGTCAGGAGAAGTGTGTGAGGGAGAGAGGCTCTGGCTCGGCTTTTATGCAGGTCCTGGAGTGCCCGAGGCAGAGAGACAGCCTTTGCACATGGCAGCAGGTTTCAGACCGGCAGATCTTGCATGCCACAGCCTGGAGAGTCATGAGGTGGGGCGTGTTTTCCTGGCCACAAGGCTCCCTTTTCCTGTCCTCTTCTTGAGGTCGTGTCCCATTGGCCCTGGCGGCAGCTTTGAAGGGAGAGTCGGTACTGGGATGGATTTGTAGGCAAGGTGTGTGTCAAAGCATTTTGGAGGCATGGACAAAGCACAGGAGAGGTGGGGTGTCATCAGTGAGGTCCTCCCATGGCATTCATGTGGTGTGGTGTTTGGGTGCATTGTCCAGTGGGGGCCCATTTCCTTGCATCCCTGGAAGGCTGGACTGGGCTTTGGAGGTGTGCCAGATGTGAGGCGTGCCCCTTCCATCATATTTGCTGTCTCCCCACCTTGCTGCCAGCTCAGTAAGCGTGATTTTGCTTGCCTTTCTCATTGCTCTGTGATGTCTTGTTCCCCCTGGCCTGGCAGCTTGGAGTAGCTCTGTGTATTGGCTTCATGTTGCATGGTTGTGTTAATGAGGGGCTAGAGGCATGGCTTCTGTTAAAGGTTCCATAGCATTGCCCTGTGTTTGATAGAGAGTCTCCATGTGCCAAGGGACGAGTTGGAGGGGAAGAAGAATTATCTGGCTCAGAAGGAAGGAAGCTTTGGTTGGGACTTAGGAATATTAAGAGAGTTTATGATTTTTGGTGGAAGGGGCAGACACCTCAGGAGACCTACAAGGATGTTGTGAGGTTATATAAGGAGAAATTCAGAAGGGCCAAAGCTCAACACAAACTTCATCTACCTATGACCATAAAGGACAAGAATAATGGTTTCTGTAAATATATTTGCAACCAAAGGTGGGAGCCTAAAGTGAATCTCTGTCCTTTATGTGATGTCAGGGGACACGTATTGACAAAGGAGGGGGAAAAGGCTGAGTTACTTTGTGCCTTATTTGCTTCAGGCCTTACTCCTAAGACCAGTTGTTCTTTGGGTATCCAGCCCCCCTGACATAGAATAGAAGAAAGGGGATCATAAGAAATGCAAAGAAGTCCTGCCTATATCGTGGCAGTCTTAGTTGGCTAGAATTTAGCATATGTGACACCCATCTATAAGAAGGTTTTAGAACAAAGCAAGCTGATCATAGTATGTGATGCATCAAAAGAAGCATGTCTGTCAGGTCCAGGGAGGATATTTTGTATCTCTGCTGTGCTCTCCTGAGACTGGAGTCCTGTGTTTAGCTCTGGGCCCCCAGCAGAAGAAGGACAGGGACGTTCTGCATAAAGGCGGCCATGGATATGGTTATATCAAAGCTTCTCCTTCTTTAGGACAGGATGAGAGAGGTGGGGTTCTTTATCCTGGAGAAGTTCCCTGGGAGACCTTAGAGCAGCCTTCCAGGATGGACAGAAAACATGGAGGAAGGATGGGCAGGGACTCTTCACAGGACATGTAGTGATACAGTAAGTGATAAACGACAAATCTGAGAAGTGAGGTTTGGGTGAGCTATTAAGAAGTCTTTCTTTCCCCTTGGTGTTGTTGTGGTCCTACTTAAAGGACGTCCTTGTAGGAGGCGTCTTTCTCCTTTGGGTGGTTGAGGTCCTACTTATAGGAGGTGCGGAGGAAAGATGGAAATGGACTCATGATTTAGGATGCGTAGTGATATGATGAGGAGTAATGTGCAAATCTGAACCAGGGTAGATTTAGGTGAGCTATTAGGAAGTCTGTCTTTCCTGTAAGGGTGATTGGACTCTTGAAGAAGTTCCCATATGCAGCGCTGTGTCCCTGGGTCCCTGGCAGTGTTCAAGGGCAGGTTGGATGTGGCTTTGAGCAGCCTGGTCTAGTGGAAGGTGTCCCTGCTCATGGCAGGAGAGATTCAACTGATGTGACATTGAAGGTCCCTTCCAACCCAAACCATTCTCTGATTCTGTGCTGTCTCTGTCCTCATGTTGATGCACACAGCTCTTGTCATATTTTCCCATGCCTTTCTAGTTGTAGAGGAACAGTGATAGAGGGTCTCTGTGCCAACCTGGTCCCCAGGCCATGTTACCCTATCAGAGAATTCTGAGACGTGTAGAAGTGAATAATAATTCTGAATCCTTTCTGGGTAATGAAGGTCTTGTGTGTCAGGCTGGTAGTGCCCCATGAGGAAGTGAGATGGTCTTCTCAGAATACCCATCCGAAAGAGAGGTCTGGCATCCATTGGTTAAACCAGCCTGCTAGCTGCTTGAGCCCTGACTTTGTGTTGTGTGAGGTTGGATGAGCTTTGGAAGCATGGAAAGACAACTGAGGAGACGTCAAAGGCTGTGATGCAGTAGAAATTTATTGATGGAGAAAAATATCAAGAAAAGGGAAGAGTTCCATGTATGAGGGTGCCTGTCTGAAATACAGGTCAGGGGACCATGAGCCAACATCCTTTGTATGCTGGAGCTCCTACTAGAGCCATGAGGTCTTCCCGCATCACTATAGGAGACACACACTGCAGGTCCCCAGTAGCCTTTGCCTTTGAGCTGGTGGTTTCAAAGGAGAGCAGTAGGCAGAAGGGAAGAGGCGATGCAGAAAAGGAAGAGGGAGAAGGGAAAGAGGTAGAGGGGCTGTGTTTGCCTCAGCCCAGGCTGTCCCTCTTCCCTGATTTCTTGCTTGATGCCATGAGAAGAGGAGATGTAGATGGCAAGACTAAATGCCAGAAGAGGCCAGAAAGTGAATGCATAAATCCATGAAGTGGATATCAGTGTTTTGGTTATTGCTGTAAGGGCTGGTGCTGAGGGCCCTTAGCAGCGGTAGCGGCCCCATTTGCCTCCATAGCAGCCCAGGCCTCCCAAGCCGTAGCCATAGCCAAGGCCATAGCCAAGGCCATAGCCAAAGCCTCCAGAGGAGACAGGCACTCCCTGGGCGCTGAGCTCGTTGCCCACGGCAGCGGATGCGGAGGATCCCACAGCGGTGCTCTGGGGGAAGGAGCTGAGGATGGGTCCTGGCAGGGTGACCAGCACAGCGGGAGGCTGGATGACGACCCGGGAGTCCTCACACTGCCTGACACAGGGCTCGTTGCAGCTGTTAGCCAGCGGGGTGGGTCCGCAGGGGCTGCAGAGGGTGTTGCAGGCCATGTCTGTGGTGTGGAGGGGCCCTGGAAGAGAGGAGGTTGAGATAGAGCAGGGGGGGAAAGGTGCGAGGGGCTGGAAGAGCTGGGCCAAGCAGGGCAGGAGCTGGAGGGGAAGGGGTTTGAGGCTCACCTTGCTGAGCGTGGAGCAGAAGGCGTCAGGAGAAGTGTGTGAGGGAGAGAGGCTCTGTCTCGGCTTTTATGCTGGTCCTGGAGTGCCCGAGGCAGAGAGACAGCCTTTGCACATGGCAGCAGGTTTCAGACAGGCAGATCTTGCATGCCACAGCCTGGAGAGTCATGAGGTGGGGCGTGTTTTCCTGGCCACAAGGCTCCCTTTTCCTGTCCTCTTCTTGAGGTCGTGTCCCATTGGCCCTGGCGGCAGCTTTGAAGGGAGAGTCGGTACTGGGATGGATTTGTAGGCAAGGTGTGTGTGCAGAGAGTCTCCATCCTTTGATGTGGGGGAAACACAGGGGCAAAGGAGGAGAAAAAGGCTGAGTGATTTTGTGCCTCAGCACTCAATACTAAAACCAGTTGTTCTCTAGAAGCCTGATGGATTTGTAGGCAAGGTGTGTGTCAAAGCATTTTGGAGGCACGGGTGAAGGTTAGGATAGGTGGGGTGTCATCGGTGAGGCGCTCCATTCATGAGGTGTGGTGTGTGGGTGCATTGTTCAGCCGGGGCCCATTTCCTTCCAGATCTGGAAGGCTGCTCTTGACTTTGGGCGTTTGCTAGGCACCTTCCATCATGTTTGCTGTCTCCTAAACTACTCTTAGCTCATTAAACCTGTTTTTAATCCTGGTCATTTAGCTTTGGGTGTGCTCTGAGGTGCCTTTGTGCCCCTCTTGCTTGTAAGGTTGTAGCTGGAAGAAGAGAGGCTGCCTGTTTCATCTTCTTCCCCCTGAGTGGCAGTGGCAGTGGAGGGCTGTTTGTGAGAGCCAGTTGTGGTCCTGGCTGCCCTGGCTCTTAACTGGTGAGCGCTGTTATATGAGGAGGCCAGCCAGGCTCCCCAAGGGCTTGATTTGGCCCCTTTGCAGTGATGCCTTTTTCTGTGGCTGCCACGTGTGTGGGCTGGGCTGTGGACGGATATATACAGAGGGCAATGAATGTGGTGAAGGGTGAAGAGAACAAAGCTCATGTGGAGTCACTAAGGCAGTGTAGGTGCTCAGCCTGCAGAAAAGGTAACTGAGAGGAGCCCCAGTCGCTGTTGTCCACTCCCTAAGTGGTGTTTTTAGCAAGGTGGCTGTGGGACAAATTTTGCTTAGACAAGAGGAAATGGCCTCAATTGCTTCCAGGGGAGTTTTTGTTGGCTCTTGGGAAGGATGTCTTGAGTCAAAGGGTTATGAAGCACTGGAAGAGACAGCCCAGGGCAATGCTTGAGTCAGCATCCCTGAAGGTATGGAAAAGATGTGTCGATGTGGTGCTTAGGGATGTGGTTTTGAGGTGGACTTGGTATTGTGAGCTTAACAGTGTGACTTGAGGATGGCAATGTTCCTTTCCAAGGGAAATGATTTGGTGATTCTCAGCGAGGGGTTTCCTGTTGGGGAAGGACATGGACTAAGTGGAAAGCCAAAAACGTGATGGGCTGCACCAAGAGAAGTGTGTCCAGCAGGTCAGGGGAGGTAATTCTCTGCTGTGCTCTCCTGAGACTGGAGTCCTGTGTTTAGCTCTGAGCCCCCCAGTATAAGCATGATAGGGACCTTCTGCATAAACGGGACAGAAGAGGCCATGAAGATGGTCATGTCAAAGCTTCTCCTGCTTGAGGACAGGATGGGAGAGTTGGGATTCTTTATGCTGGCGAAGTTTCCATGGAGACCTTAGAGCAGCCTTCCAGTACTGACAGGAGGTGTGGACGAAAGATGGGCAGGGACTCCTTATTCAGGATGTGTAGTGATACGATGAGGGGTAATGAGCAAACCTAAACAAGGGTAGATTTAGGTGAGCTATTAAGAAGGCTTTCTTTCCAGTAAGGGTGATTGGACACTTGAAGAAGTTCCAATATGCAGCTCTGGGTCCCTGGCAGTGTTCAAGGGCAGGTTGGCCAGAGCAACCTGGTCTAGTGGAGGGTGTCCTTGCTCATGGCAGGACAGATGCAACTGAGATGACTTTGAAGGTCCCTTCCAACCCAAACCATTCTCTGATTCTGTGCTGTCTCTGTCCTCATGTCGATGCACAAAGTTGTTGTCGCATTTTCCCCCCCCTTCCCAGTTGGTCTCTGTGCTCACCTGGTCCCCAGGCCATGTTACCCTATCAGAGAGGAATCAGAGGCATGTGTAGAAGTGAATAAAGGTATCCAAGCTTTTCTTTGAGTAGTGAAGATCTTGTGTGTCAGCCTGGAAGTGCCCCAGGTGGACGTGGGATGGTTTTCTCAGAATACCCGTCTTAACAAGAGCTCTGGCATCCACTGGTGAACCCACCCCAATGGCTACTTGTTGCCTGCCTTTCTTGTGTTTGAGGTAGGATGAACCTTGGGAGATGAAAGAATAAACAAGGAGATGTTGAAGGCTGTGATGCAGGAGAAATTTATTGATGGAGAAAAATACCACGAAAAGGAAAGAGTGCCAAGTCTGAGGGTGATCATCTGAGATACAGGTCAGGGGACCATGAGCCTACATCCTTTGTATGCTGGAGCTCTTACCAGAGCCACAAGGTCTTCACACCCCACTATAGGAAAGGCAGACTGTGGGTGCATAGTGGCCTTTGTTTTTTGAGCAGGTGGTCTCAGGGGAGAGTAGTGGACACAAGAGAAGAGTCGGTGCAGAGAAGGAAACAGGGAGAATGGGAAGAGGTAGAGGGGCCGTGTTTGCCTCAGCCCAGGCTGACCCTGTTCCCTGCTTCCTTGCTTAGTACCACGAGGGGAGCAAATGTAGATGGCAAGACCCAGAGCCAGAAGAGGCCTGGAGGTGCATCCTCAATCCACAATGTGAAATCCAGTGATTTGTGGTTGGTGTCAGGGGTGTTGGTGACAACCCTTAGCAGCGGTAGCAGCCCCATCTGCCTCCATAGCAGCCCAGGCCTCCCAAGCCGTAGCCATAGCCAAGGCCATAGCCAAAGCCTCCAGAGGAGACAGGCACTCCCTGGGCGCTGAGCTCGTTGCCCACGGCAGCGGATGCAGATGATCCCACAGCGGTGCTCTGGGGGAAGGAGCTGAGGATGGGTCCTGGCAGGGTGACCAGCACAGCGGGAGGCTGGATGACGACACGGGAGTCCTCACACTGCCTGACACAGGGCTCGTTGCAGCTGTTAGCCAGTGGGGTGGGTCCGCAGGGGCTGCAGAGGGTGTTGCAGGCCATGTCTGTGGTGTGGGGGGCCCTGGAAGAGAGGAGGTTGAGAAAGCGCAAGGGTGGAAAGGTGTGAGGGGCTGGAAGAGCTGGGCCAAGCAGGGCAGGAGCTGGAGGGGAAGGGGTTTGAGGCTCACCTTGCTGAGCGTGGAGCAGAAGGCGTCAGGAGAAGTGTGTGAGGGAGAGAGGCTCTGGCTCGGCTTTTATGCTGGTCTCAGAGGGGTGTAACAGCCTTGGAGCATGACCACGTTTTTCATCAAGCAGGTCTTGCCTGCCAGAGGATTGTGAGCAATGAGGTGGGGCGTGTTTTCCTGGCCACACTTTTCTGCCATTCCATGTCCTTCTCGTGACACCATGTCCACTTGTCCCTGGCGGCAGCTTTGAAATGCCAAATTCTTGGTTTTGAGTGTGTGTGTCAGCACGGGGAGAAGATGCAACCAAAGCATAGTAGAGCTGGGGTGTTGTCACTGAGGTCATGCCACAGCTGTCCTGTGGTGTGGTTTTTTGGATGTGTTGTGAAGCAATTGCCCCATTTTCTGGCAGACCTGGAAGGCTGGTCTGTGCATTGGAGCTGTGCCAGGTGAGATGTTGCTCTTTCCATGGCATTCAGTTCTTCCCAGCCTTTCTGCCATGAGGGCCAGCGTGTCTTTAGGCCTGGCCTTTCCAAGTGATTGTGCTCTGTGGTTCAGTCTTACTGCCCCTGTATCTCCCAAGCTTGTTTCTGTGAGAAAGGGGGCTGCATCTTTGGGATTATTCTCCCATGGGGCCATCCGTGATGCTTGAGTGCAAGCAGGCAGATGAGGGATTCTTGTGAGAACAAGCCATTGTAGTGGTGGCCCTTGTCTAGGACTCACAAGCCTGCCAATCCATGTTGTTGATGGGAGGCCTGCCAGGCTCCCCATGGGCTGGTGTTTGCCCCTCAGCAGTGCTGCCCTTTCCTCAGGCTGACAGGTTTGTAGGCCGGGCTCTGGTGTGACGCTGCCACACACCATGGCTGCTTTGCATGGGCAGGGGAGACTGTGGAGAGCCCGTGAGTGTGATGAGAGGCAGAGGAGAGTGGAAGCCACAGGGAGAGGATGTGGTGTGGCAGGAACATTGAGATCTTTACCCAGGGTGCATGCTGAGGTGTGAGGCCTATTCTCTGCACAGTGTTTGATGGCAGAAGGAGGGTCTGCAGATGTCCAGGGCGATTTGGGGCCAGGTGTGCAGCATGTGGCTGCAGAGCTGAGGCCCTGGTGGTGGATGATGAATGCTGAAGGCCTTAGGAATAGCAAGGCAGCTCCAGTTTAGCCAAGGGGCGTGTTTTTTGGGCTGGTTTTCAGTGGAGACTTCCTTATTGCTAAGAATGACACTGAGAGGTAGGAGGGTGTGCCTGACAGCTGGATGTACACAACTCTGTGGTCCTGATGGGATGTCCCCAGGAGAGGTGATGGAAAAGAGCTGGAAGTCTATTTTCAGTGGGCATCTCGATTAACTCCTTGAGTTCATATTGCTTAGGAGGTGTTATAACAGCTGTCAGAGAGCTCCTAAGCCTTGCCTGTGTGAGGACTGCTGGGAGAAAGATCTGGGAAGGTAGAGGCTGGTGAGCCTGGTCTTGTTCCTGTGGAAGGGGATATAGAAAATGCTTCTGTAAAGGAGTTTCAATGCAGGGAAGCAGGAGATGGTGATGTGAGGAAAGATGGGCAGGCCCTCCTTATCAGGATGTATAGTGATGAGTGGCTAAGAAGAAAACTGAGTGGGTAGATTTAGATGAGCTATTAGAAAGGCTTTCTTTTCTGTGAGGGTGCCAGCAGAAGCTGTGTTTGTCATAGGGACAGTGGCATTGTTCAGGGGGAGGTTGGATGAGGCTTTGAGCAGCCTGGTCTAGCAGAGGGAGTCCCTGCTCAGGAAAGTTTCAACTAGCTGAGGTTTCAGGTCCCTACCCAAACCTTTTTGTGATCCTGTCATGCTCTGATTCAATGAATCTCGGACTTTGTGGTTTCTCTGCTGTTCTGTGGACACACAGAACTTGGATCATTCTTTCTCTCTGGTTTCCACTGTAGACAGGGGAGTGGAAGAACCTCAGTGGTGACCCAGCATGGGGGGCAATGTACTCCAGCAGAAAGGATGCCTTATGTCAGAGTCGTTGGTACAACTGCAGAAGTGTGCCCAAGCTGTTGTTTGGGAAGGGAAGGTCTTGTGTGACAGGCTGGAAGCACATTGGGTGCAGGTGGGAATGTTTTGGGGTGCACATCCTAGAGAAAGAACTGTCAGGCATTTGTCAAGCCACGTGAGTGGCCTCTTGAGCCCTGGAATTTTGGTGGGTGAGGTTGGATGAGCCGTGAGAGGCAGCAGAATGAACAAGGAGCTGTCAAAGGCTGTGCTGCAGGAGAAGTTTATTGACAAAAAATACAGTGAAGTGGGAGGAATTGAGAGCAGCCTGGGTGCCTGTGTGAGGTACAGGTCGGGTTACCAGCAGGCAATGCTGCTGTCCTACCAACCTGTTACTAAAGCCAGGAGGTGTTCCTGTCCCACTGTGGGAGTGGCATAGTAAAGGTCCCTGTATGTCTCTAGTTTCTGAGCTGACTTTTGGACCAGAAAGTCGTAGAGAGAGGAGAATTGGAGGTGCAAATAAGGAATTGGTAGGATAGCAGGAGGTGAATGGGGCCATGTTTGCCTCAGCCCAGGCTGGCCACGTCTTTGCTTAGTGCCCTGAGATGGAACCATGGAGAAGGCAGGAGATGACAAGAGCCATGTCTTCAATCCACAGTGTCGCTTGCAGACATTGGGATGTTGGTGTCAGGATGGTGGTGAAGGCCATTTAGCAGGGGTAGCGGCCCCATCTGCCTCCATAGCAGCCCAGGCCTCCCAAGCCGTAGCCATAGCCAAGGCCATAGCCAAAGCCTCCAGAGGAGACAGGCACTCCCTGGAAGCTCAGGATGTTGCCCACGGCAGCAGATGAGGAGGATCCCACAGCGGTGCTCTGGGGGAAGGAGCTGAGGATGGGTCCTGGCAGGGTGACCAGCACAGCGGGAGGCTGGATGACGACCCGGGAGTCCTCACACTGCCTGACACAGGGCTCGTTGCAGCTGTTAGCCAGCGGGGTGGGTCCGCAGGGGCTGCAGAGGGTGTTGCAGGCCATGTCTGTGGTGTGGAGGGGCCCTGGAAGAGAGGAGGTTGAGAAAGCGCAGGGGGGGAAAGGTGTGAGGGGCTGGAAGAGCTGGGCCAAGCAGGGCAGGAGCTGGAGGGGAAGGGGTTTGAGGCTCACCTTGCTGAGCGTGGAGCAGAAGGCGTCAGGAGAAGTGTGTGAGGGAGAGAGGCTCTGGCTCGGCTTTTATGCTGGTCCCAGAGGGGTGTGACAGCCTTTGAGTGTGACTGTTTTTCACCCAACCCTTCTCTCATGCCACAGCCTTGTGAGCAATGAGGTGGGGCGTGTTTTCCTGGCCACACGTTTCTGCCATTCCATGTCCTTCTCGTGACACCATGTCCACTTGTCCCTGGGGGCAGCTTTGAAATGCCAAATTCTTGGTGTTGAGTGTGTGTGTCAGGACGGGCAGAAGACACATCCAAAGCATAGGAGAGGTGGGGTGTCCTTACTAAGGTCATGCCACAGCAGTTTTGTGGTGTGCTTCCATGAAAGGCTGGTCTGTGCATTGGAGCTGTGCCTACTGAAGGCATTTGGGCCTTCTCTGCCTTGCTGCCATGAGGCTCAGCGTGTCCTTGGGCCTGGTCTTCCTGGCAGGTTCCGCTCTCTGGTTCTGTGTTGCTGCCCCTGTGTCTGCAGAGTTTGTGTCTGGGAGAAAGGGGGCAGCATTCTTAGGCTTGTGCCACCATTTGGCCGTCCGTTTTTTGTGAGTACCAAGCAGGCAGAGGAGGGCTGCTTGTGAGAGCAGGCCATTGTCCTGGCAGCTTTAGTCCAGAGCTCCTGAGTGCTTGGCAACTGCCTGTACCCACCAGTGTGGGGCCTTATGGGGGTATGTGAGTGTATCAGGTGAGGGTGGGAGCTGGCCGACTTCTGTGATAGGCCCTTCTTGTTTGTATTGTGGAGGTGTTGTATCTTAGAAGTGGTTGCTAAAGGCCTGCAGATACTTCCTAAGGCTCCTCTGTGTAAGAGGTAGGGGAAAGAAGATTTGGGAAGGTAGAGACTGGTGAGCCTGTTTATTGTTCCTTTGGGAGGGCATGTAGAAAATGCTTAGGAGAATCTCCATCCTTTATTAGTTGTATGGGAAATATAGGGACAAAGGAGGAGGGTGAAAAGGCTGAGTTCCTTTGTGCCTCAGTACAGAATCCTAAGAACCGTTGTTTTCTGGATGTCCATCCTGCCTGAGATGGAAGACAAGGAAGGGGAACATAACAAAGCCCCCATAACACAGGAAGAAATGGTTGTTGACCTGCTACGCTACTGAGCCATACACAAGTGTGGGGGCCAGATGGGATCCCCCCAAGTGTACTGTGGAAACTGGTGTCAGTGGTCACCAAACCACCTTCCAGCATGTCTCAGCAGTCTTGCCTATACTGGGGAAGTACTGGATGACTCGAAGTGAGCAAAGGTGATACCCACCTACAAGAACTGGTGGAAGGAGGAAAGCTGATCATAGGCTGGGCTGCATCAAGAGAAGTGTGTCCAGCGGGTCTAGGGAGGTAATTCTCTGCTGTGCTCTCCTGAGACTGGAGTCCTGTATTTAGCTCTTGGCCCCCCAGTATAAGCATGATAGGGACCTTCTGCAAAAAGGGGTCAGAAGAGGCCATGATCATGTTCCATCTGACCTCAAGTATGAAGACAGGCTGTGAGATTTGGGGTTCTTTATCCTGGAGAAGTGTCCATGGAGACCTTAGAGCAGCCTTCATGTACTGACAGGAGGTGTGGAGGAAGGATGGGGATGTACCTGTTATTCAGGATGTGTAGTGATATGATGAGGAGTAATGAGTCAACCTGAATGAGGGTAGCTTTAGGTAAGCTATTAGGAAGGCTTTCTTTCCTGTAAGGGCAGTTGGACACTTGAAGAAGATCCCATGTGCTACTCAATGTCTCTGGATCCCTGGCAGTCTTAAAGGGCAGGTTGGATGTGGCTGTGATCATGCCTGGTGTAGTGGAGGGTGTCCCTACTCATGGCAGGAGAGATGCAACTGAGATGACATTTAAGCACCCTTCCAACCCAAACCATTCTCTGATTCTGTGCTGTTGCTGTCCTCATGTTGATGCACAAAGCTCTTGTCATATGGGATGGTCTTCTCATGATGCACATCCTAAGGAGATGTCTGGCATCCACTGGTCAACCCAGCCTGCTAGCTGCCCTGAATTTGGGTTGTGAAAGGTTGGATGAGCTTTGGAAGAATAAAAATACAACTGAGGAGACGTGAAAGGCTGTGATGCTGGAGAAGTTTATTGATGGAGAAAAATACCATGAAAAGGAAAGAGTTCCAAGTATGAGAGTGTCCGTCTGGGATACAGGTCAGGGGACCATGAGCCAACATCCTTTGTGTGCTGGAGCTCTTACCAGAGCCACAAGGTCTTCCTGCCCCACCATAGGAAAGACACACTGCAGGTCCATAGTGGCCTTTGTTTTTTGAGCAGGTGGTTTCAAGGGGAGAGCAGTAGACACAAGAGAGGAGGCAATGAAGAGAAGGAAACAGGGAGAAGGGGATGAGGTAGAGGGGCCGTGTTTGCACCAGCCCAGGCTGGCCCCCTTCCCTGCTTCCATGCTTAATACGATGAGAGGAGGAGATGTAGATGCCAGATCTAGTGCCAGAAGAGGCCTGAAGGTGCACTCATGATCCACGATGTGGAATCCGGTGATTTGGTGGTTGGTGTCAGGGGTGTTGGCGAGAACCCTTAGCAGCGGTAGCGGCCCCATCTGCCTCCATAGCAGCCCAGGCCTCCCAAGCCGTAGCCATAGCCAAGGCCATAGCCAAGGCCATAGCCAAAGCCTCCAGAGGAGACAGGCACTCCCTGGGCGCTGAGCTCGTTGCCCATGGCAGCGGATGCGGAGGATCCCACAGCGGTGCTCTGGGGGAAGGAGCTGAGGATGGGTCCTGGCAGGGTGACCAGCACAGCGGGAGGCTGGATGACGACCCGGGAGTCCTCACACTGCCTGACACAGGGCTCGTTGCAGCTGTTAGCCAGCGGGGTGGGTCCGCAGGGGCTGCAGAGGGTGTTGCAGGCCATGTCTGTGGTGTGGAGGGGCCCTGGAAGAGAGGAGGTTGAGAAAGCGCAGGGGGGGAAAAAGTGTGAGGGGCTGGAAGAGCTGTGCCAAGCAGGGCAGGAGCTGGAGGGGAAGGGGTTTGAGGCTCACCTTGCTGAGCGTGGAGCAGAAGGCGTCAGGAGAAGTGTGTGAGGGAGAGAGGCTCTGGCTCGGCTTTTATGCTGGTCCTGGAGTGCCCGAGGCAGAGAGACAGCCTTTGCACATGGCAGCAGGTTTCAGACAGGCAGATCTTGCATGCCACAGCCTGGAGAGTCATGAGGTGGGGTGTGTTTTCCTGGCCACAAGGCTCCCTTTTCCTGTCCTCTTCTTGAGGTCGTGTCCCATTGGCCCTGGCGGCAGCTTTGAAGGTAGAGTCGGTACTGGGATGGATTTGTAGGCAAGGTGTGTGTCAAAGCATTTTGGAGGCACAGGCAAAGCATAGGAGAGGTGGGGTGTCATCGGTGAAGTCCTTACGTGGCATTCATGTGGTGTGGTGTGTGGGTGCATTGTTCAGCCGGGGCCCAATTTCTTCCACCCCCTGTAGGCTGGACTGGGCTTTGGAGGTGTGCCAGACGTGAGGCATGCCCCTTCCATCATATTTGCTGTCTCCCCACCTTGCTGCCAGCTCAGAAGTTTTTATTCACTTGTCATTTGCATTGGGTCTCCTCTGGCTTGTCTTATAGCCTGTCTTGCTTGTAAGGTTGTAGCTGGAAGAAGGGAGGTTGTCTGTTACCTTGTGCACCTTGGGGCAAGGCATTGGGGGTATTAGTGCAGGCAGGCAAAAGAAGGGTTTTTGGGAGAGCAGGATGTGGTCCCGGCAGCTCTGTTTCTTAACTGGTTTGCCCTGTCAAATCAGGAGGCCAGCCAGGCTCCCGAAGGGCTTCGTTTGGCCCTCTTATAGTGCTGTCCTTTTGTGTGGCTGCCATGTGTGCGGGCTAGGCTCTGGTGGGACATATCCAGAGAACAATGGAACTGGTGAATGACCTCCCTTGCCCTGCCAGGAGGGTGCAGAGAGGTGGGCGATGGTCTCTTCAGCCAGGGGACAGGAGATGGGCCAAGGGGCAATGAGCTCAAGCTGCCCCAGGGCAGGGTCAGCTCAGATGGGAGGGGAAAGTTCTTCCCTGGAAGAGTTGTGGGGCCGTGGAAACAGGGGCCTGGAGCAGGGTCAGGGCCTGGAATAGGGGCGTGGAGCAGGATCCGGGCCTGTGATGGGCCTGGAATAGGGGCCTAGAACAGCGTCAGTGCCTGAGACAGGATCAGGGCCTGGCACAGGCTGCGCAGGGAGGGGGCTGAGTCCCCACCCCTGGGTGTGTTTAACAGATGGGGAGATGAGGTGCTCAGGGATCTGGTTTAGCACAGCACAGGAATGGTTGGACTTGATGATCTTCAAGGTCTTTTCCAACCTTGTGATTGTGTGACTGTTCAGTGGGTAAGGAATTGGAACAGGTTGCCCAGAGTGGTGGTGGAGGCCCCATCCCTGGAGATGTTCAAGGTCAGACTTGGTGGAGCTTTGTCTGTGACCTGATCTAGTGAAGATGTCCCTGCTTCCTGCCATGTGGAAATGGACTTGATGGCCTCTAAAGGTCCCTTCCAACCTTATTGTAGATTCTATGGTCTTGTGTCACCAGCATGGGTAGAAATGCAGAAGGGTGGCCACGCTTTTCTTTGGGCAACTGAAGGTCTTGTGTGACAGGCTGGGAGTGCACCATGTACCAGTGATGGTCTTCTCAGAATGCACTTCCTAAAGAGAGGTCTGGTATCTATTTGTCAAGCCACCCCAATGGCTTCTTGAGCCCTGCCTTTCCTCTTGTGATTGAGCTTGGATGATCCTTGGGAGAAGAAAGAACAACATGTTGAAGGTTGTGATGCAGGAGAACTTTATTGATGGAAAAAACATACCATGAAAAGGAAAGAGTGACAAATATGAGGGTGCCTGTCTGAGATACAGGTCACGGGACCATGAGCCCTTTGTATGCTGGAGGTCTTAGCAGAGCCACAAGGTCTTCCCATCCTGCCATAGGCGAGGCACACTAGGGGACCATAGTAGTCTTGGGTTTGTTTGGACAGGTGGTTTCAGTGGAGAGTAGTAGACACAAGAGAAGAGGCGATGCAGAGAAGGAAGAGGTAGAGGGGCCATGTTTGCCTCAGCCCAGGCAGCCCTCTTCCCTGCTTCCTTGCTTGATGCCATGAGAGGAGGAGATGTAGATGGCAAGACCAAGTGCCAGAAGAGGCCTGGAGGTGCATCCTCAATCCACGATGTGGATTCCAGTGTTTTGGTTATTGCTGTCAGGGCTAGTGCTGAGGGCCCTTAGCAGCGGTAGCGGCCCCATCTCCCTCCATAGCAGCCCAGGCCTCCCAAGCCGTAGCCATAGCCAAGGCCATAGCCAAGGCCATAGCCAAAGCCTCCAGAGGAGACAGGCACTCCCTGGAAGCTCAGGATGTTGCCCACGGCAGCAGATGAGGAGGATCCCACAGCAGTGCTCTGGGGGAAGGAGCTGAGGATGGGTCCTGGCAGGGTGACCGCCACGGTGGAAGGCTGGATGACGACCCGGGAGTCCTCACACTGCCTGACACAGGGCTCGTTGCAGCTGTTAGCCAGCGGGGTGGGTCCGCAGGGGCTGCAGAGGGTGTTGCAGGCCATGTCTGTGGTGTGGAGGGGGCCTGGAAGAGAGGAGGTTGAGAAAGCGCAGAGGGGAAAGGTGCGAGGGGCTGGAAGAGCTGGGCCAAGCAGGGCAGGAGCTGGAGGGGAAGGGGTTTGAGGCTCACCTTGCTGAGTGTGGAGCCGAAGGCGTCAGGGGAAGTGTGTGAGGGAGAGAGGCTCTGGCTCAGCTTTTATGCTGGTACCAAGGGGCGTGACAGTGTTTTTCACAAGCAGGCCTTGCATTCCACAGCCTCTCAACTAATGATGTGGGGTGTGTTTTCCTTGCTGCAATTCTCCTATTTCAAGTCCTTCTCGTGACACCATGTCCACTTGTCCCTTGTGGCAGCCAAATTCTTGGTGCTGAGTGTGCGTGTCAGGACAGGCAGTAGACACATCCAATGCAAATGAGAGTTGGTGTGTTGTCACTGAGGTCACGCCACAGCAGTCTTGTGGTGTGGTTTGAGTTGTGAAGCAATTGCTCCAGTTCCTTTCCTCCCTGGAAGGCATTGGAGCTGTGCCAGGTGACCTGCTGCCCCTTCCATTGCCTTTGGTCCTTCCCCACCTTGCTGCCATGAGACTAAGCTCATCTTTGGGCCTGGTCTTTTCCCTGATCGTGCTCTGTGGTTCAGTCTTGCTGAGCCTTTGTCTCCTAAATTTTTATCTGGGAGAAAGGGGGCTGCATCTTATGGCTTGTGCCTCCATGGGGCCATTCCTGGTGTGTGAACACAGGCAGGTGGAGGAGGGCTGCTTGTGTGAGGCACCACTGGTCCTGAGCTCTCAAGTACCTGCCAACTGCATGTGCACACCTCTGTGGGGCCTGACAGTTTGTCACCAGGAATGGTTAGGAAGAGAGCTGCCCACTTCCTTTGGAGGCCCCTCTCATTTATCTTGTAGAGGCTGTCAGTGTGTCAGTCAAGGACTCAAATTCTGTGTAGTGATGAGTGATGTCTTTCTTGGGGTCAGTACAGTCACCTTTCTTTAACTTTTGTCAGGGCAGTGGAGGGTGTGATTGAGTGCAGTGATACCAAGCTGTCTGGTGTGGTTGATAACTATGGAGAGTTGGGGTACTATTCAGAGTGTGTTTGAGAGCTTGATAAGGGGTTGTCACCAAGAATCATAGAATCATAGAGTGGCCTGGGTTGGAAGGGACCCCAAGGATCAGAGAGTTCCAACCTCCCTGATACTGGCAGGGCCACCAACCTCCACGCCTGGAGCTACACAAGGTTGCCCAGGGCCCCAGCCAATCTGGCCTTGAACACCTCCAGGGATGGATGGAGCACCCACCCCCTCTCTGGGCAGCCTGTTCCAGCCCCTCACCACTCTCTCTGCAAAGAACTTCCCCCTAAGATCTCCTCTAACCCTTCCCTCCTCCAGCCTCACCCCATCCCCCTTGTCCTGCCATTCTCTCCCCTTGGAACAAGCTGATTCCACTCCTGTTTCTCTGCTCCCTTCAGGGACTGGCAGGCTGCAATGAGGTCCCCCCACAGCCTTCTCTTCTCCAGGCTGAACCAGCCCAGCTCCCTCAGCCTCTCTCCAGAGGGGAGCTGCTCCAGCCCTCTGAGCATCTCCGTGGCTCCTCTGACCCCTCTCCAACAGTTCCCCATCTTTCTTGTCCTGGGGCCCCAGCTCTGGACACAGGATCCAGCTGGGGCCTCAGGAGGGCAGAGCAGAGAGGGACAATCCCCTACCTGTCCCTGCTGCCACCCCTCTGCTGATGGAGCCCAGGATACTATTGGCCTGAGGCCAACTTCTTTGGCTGATCCTAATTGTGTTGTACATTCTGTTTTGCATGCCACTGGTTTCTAATGGCTTGAAGAAAGCTCAGATGTGGGGCTTGGCACTTCAATTTGTTCATTAATAACATGGTGATGTGAAGGTGTGCCACACCCCCAGCAAGCTGGCAGATGGCCACCCTCTTTATTTTTAAAAAGGTGAAAACAAGGCCAGAGTTAAGTACAGGTCCATCAGTGTCACCTTTGTGTCACCCTCATCTCCCAGCCACAGCAGTCCTGATGCCTTCCCACTTCTACTCTCCCCCCAGCCTCATCTTCTATTGGTCACCCTACCTGCACCTCACTCTGCCTCCTCAGCTCTTCTTCTGCTCCACTCTGGAGAGAGGCTGAGGGAGCTGGGCTGGGTCAGCCTGGAGAAGAGAAGGCTGTGGGGGGACCTCATTGCAGCCTGCCAGTCCCTGAAGGGAGCAGAGAAACAGGAGGGGAATCAGCTTGTTCCAAGGGGAGAGAATGGCAGGACAAGGGGGCTGGAGTGAAGCTGGAGGAGGGAAGGGTTAGAGGAGATCTTAGGGCGAAGTTCTTTGCAGAGAGAGTGGTGAGGGGCTGGAACAGGCTGCCCAGTGAAGTAGTGGATGCCCCATCCATCCCTGGAGGTGTTGAAGGCCAGGTTGGCTGGGGCCCTGGGCAACCTTGTGTAGCTCCAGGCGTGGAGGTTGTTGTCCCTGCCTGTATCAGGGGGGTTGGAGCTCTCTGATCCTTGGGGTCCCTTCCACCTCAGACCAGTCTGTGATTCTATGATTCCCTTTCCCTTTTCCCCCCCCCACTCAATAACATTCTCTTGTATCCCAGCCTGAGATGTTTCATGGCTCATCTCTGCACGTGCTCCAGCATCTCAGTGTCTTTCTTCTATTGAGGAGCCTAAAACTGAACACAACACTTAAGGTGCTACCTCTCCAGTGCCCAGTATAGATCACTGCCCTGGTCCTCCTCACTTGTATTTCTGATACAAGCCAGGGTACTGTTACCCATTTTGGCCACCTGGGCACACTGCTGGCTCATACTCAGACACCTGTTGACCAACACCCCCAGGTCCTTTTCCACCTAGCAGCTTTCCAGCCACTCTTTCCCAAGCCTTTAGCGTGGCCTTGGTGTTGTTGTGACCCAAGTGCCTGTACTGACATGCACACTCAACATGAAGACTTTGTCCTCTAATACTTGTACTTAAACGCTGCTGCCAATGGAGGTGGACATGGTGTGAAGAGCAGGACTCAATCATCAGCACACACCCTAAGTAAAGACCCCAAAGTCACTGACTCACCACATCCTCTCCCTGAGGTTCCTACTCTCCCTCTGCCTCTCATTACACTCACAGGCTCTCCACAGTCTAACTTACCCATGCAAAGTAGCCATGCTGTGTGGAAGTGTCACACCAGGGACTGGCCTATAACCCTGTCAGCCCAACGATAAGGGAACACTATGAAGCAGCTAACACCAGGTGATGGGGAGCCTGGCAGTGCTCCCAACTACATGGTGAACTTCTGAGCTGTGGTCAGAGGCTGCCAGCACAATGGCCTGCTCTCACAAGTGGCCTTCCTCAGTCTGCTAGCACTAAAATCTCAGGGACAGACCCATGGGGACACAAAACAACGGACAGCCCAATTTCTCCCAGGCACAAGCTTGGGAGACACAGGGACAACAAGACAGAACCACAGAGCACAACCAGCTGGAAAGGCCAGGCCCAAAGACACGCTGAGCCTCATGGCAGCAAGGTGGGGAAGGACTGAATGCCATGGAAAGGAGAGCACCTAATCTGGCACAGCTCCAATGCACAGACCAGCCTTCCAAAAATGCCAGGAAACAGGGCACTCATTTCACAACCAATCCTCAAACCACACCAAATGCCATGGCATGACCACAGTGACAACACCCCAGCTCTCCTATGCTTTGGCTGTGTCTTCTGCTCGTCCTAAAAACACTCAGCACCAAGAATTTGGCATTTCAAAGCTGCCCCCAGGGACAAGTGGACATGGTGTCACGAGAAGGACATGGAATGGCAGAAAAGTGTGGCCAGGAAAACACGCCCCACCTCATTATTAATGATGCTGTGGCAGGCAAGACCTGCTTGATGAAAAACGTGGTCATGCTCAAGGGCTGTCACACCCCTCTGGGACCAGCATAAAAGCCGAGCCAGAGCTTCTCTCCCTCACACACTTCTCCTGACGCCTTCTGCTCCACGCTCAGCAAGGTGAGCCTCAAACCCCTTCCCCTCCAGCTCCTGCCCTGCTTGGCACAGCACTTCCAGCCCCATACCTTTCTCCCCCTGCGCTTTCTCAACCTCCTCTCTTCCAGGGCCCCTCCACACCACAGACATGGCCTGCAACACCCTCTGCCGCCCCTGCGGACCCACCCCGCTGGCTAACAGCTGCAACGAGCCCTGTGTCAGGCAGTGTGAGGACTCCCGTGTCGTCATCCAGCCTCCTGCTGTGCTGGTCACCCTGCCAGGACCCATCCTCAGCTCCTTCCCCCAGAGCACCGCTGTGGGATCCTCCGCATCTGCTGCCGTGGGCAACGAGCTCAGCGCCCAGGGAGTGCCTGTCTCCTCTGGAGGCTTTGGCTATGGCCTTGGCTATGGCCTTGGCTATGGCTATGGCTTGGGAGGCCTGGGCTGCTATGGAGGCAGATGGGGTCGCTACCGCTGCTAAGGGCCCTCAACATCTCCCCTGACACCAACATCCCAATCTCTGGAAGCCATGGTGTGGTTTGAAGTCACTCCTCCAAGCTTTTCATGGTCCACTGACTTGCCATCCATGACTCCTCCTCCCTCGACACCAAGAAACACAGCAGGGAAGGGACCAGGTCAGGCTCAGGCAAACATGGCACCTACACCTCCTCCTCTTCTCCTGCTTCCTTCTTTGCATCTCCTGTTCTCTTGTGTCTACTACTTTCCACTTCAGCTGCCAGGACACAAGCCAAAGACCACCAGGGGCCTCGACTGTGCCACTCCCACAGTGGGGCAGCAACACCTCATGACTCTGGGAAGAATTCCTACATCCAAGGGATGTTGGCTGACGGTCACCCGACCTGTTCCTCACAGGGGTGCCCCTCTTCTGGGCACTCCTTCCTTTCCACTGTATTTTTGTCCTTCAATAAACCTCTGCATCACAGCATTTGACATGTCCTCTTTCAGTCTTTCTTCTCCCAAGGCTCACCCAACCTCACCCATTATAAAAAGCCAGGGCTCCACAGGCCATGGTGGTGGCTTGATAAATGGCTGCCAGGCCTCTCTTAGAAAGTACATGTCCAGAAACTATTCCCATTGGCACCCGGTGCCTTTTAAGCCTGTCACATAAGACCTTCACACTCCCAAGCAAAACCCAGACACACTTAGGCACTTCTGAGCCCCAGTCACTCTGGGGCTTCTCCAGGGTTCCATTCTAGGTACAGTTCTTTTTAACATTTTCATAAATGACCTGGACTGAGGTGTCTTAGGTAAATCTGCAGAGGTCAGACTTGAGATGAGCTGTTGTCTCCATAGAGTCTGCACACAAAGACCTGGGAAGGTGCAACCAGTTTCAGGAGAGCCCAGTAGAGGGGCAGAATCACCTCCTTTGACCTTATCAATACACTTCTCTTCATGCAGCCAAGCCAAGGATTGGCTTGCTGGCCTCTGAACACATATTGCTGGCACATAGTCAGGTTTTCATCCACCAGAACCCCAAAGTCCATCTCCAGAGAGCTGCTCACCATCGCCCAGCCTGTACCCATGTTTGGCATTGCCCCAACCCAGAAACGGGACTGAGCACTTGGCCTTGTTGAACTCCAAGAGATTTACACATGAGGCCCCACCTGCCCAGCCTGTCAAAGACCCTCTGGATGGTGCCCCTTCCCTCCAGTGTGTCACTGTACCACACAGCTTGGTGTCATCTACAAACCTGCTGAGGCTGCACTCAGTCCCACTCTCCTCTTCCCTGACAAAGATGTGAAGTTGGACCAGTCCCTGTACCGACCCCAGACAGGCAGAATTCATCACCACTCTCAAAACACACATTGAAACACTGACCACAACGCTTTGAGCGTCACCATCCAGCCAATTCCTAATCCATCAGCTGGTTCACCCATCAGCTCTTCAATTTACAGGCAAGCACGTTGTGTGGCACCATGTCTAAGCCTTTTCACAAGTCCTTGTTGATAAAAATCTTCACTCTTCCCTTACCCACCAATGAAACCCAGTTGTGGAAGGCCACCAGATTTGTCAGGCACAATGTGCCATTCCCGAAGCCATGCTGGCTGGCAGCAGCCACCTCTCCTGCTTCCAGGTGACTCAGCTTTGTCTCCAAAAGGATTTGTTCCATGACCATGACAGGCACAGAGGTGACACTGACTGGCCTGTGCTTACCCAGGGGCTTCCTTTACACCTTTTGTTTTAAAAGATGAGGTTCCATCTGCCAACTTGTTGCAGGGGTGGGGACTTGATTACATTGCCCAAGTCATTAATGAGCATGTTCAACAGTGTTGGCCTCACATCCGACTGCTGGGCTACATAGACTTCTTGAGACTCTCCTCCAGTGGGACTTTGTGCCACTCAGCAGAGTGCTGTGAGCCCAGCTCTTCAACCACTCATCACTCCTCTCACTCTACTCTTACACAACAGGTACTTTGTCAGCTTGTTGTGAGCATGCCAAGGGAGAAAGAGTCAACCACTTTACTAGAAGCTCAAGGTCAACACCAGCCATGGCTTGCTAAGCCACAAAAGAACCACTTCAACGTACAAGATGGGGGGGGAATCCACCAAGCCCAATTTCCCCTTTCTAAATTCACACTGATGATCCCCCTTTTCCTGCTTCCCTGCATTGTCCCTCCTTCAAGGAAGCATCTTCTACATCCCATTCTAGAGGAAACAGACAAGGCTCACCAGGCTCTACTTTCCCAGACCTTCCTTAGAATCATCATAGAATCATAGAATGGCAAGGGTTGGAAGGGACCCCAAGGATCATGAGCTCCAACCCCCCTGCCACAGGCAGGGTCACCAACCTCAAGCCTGGATCTACACAAGGTTGCCCAGGAACCTTGTGCCCTCCTTCCTGCACTCCTTAAATAGAGGATGCTTAGGAGCTTTCTGCCAGCCCTTACAACCTCTACAAGATAATCAAGAGGGCCCCTCGCGCCCAGGAATTCAGTCAGCTCCCTTCTGGTGACTCCTGGAGACATCCCATAGGACCCTACAGAGCTGCATACATGCAGTGGTGGAGCACTGCTTTCTACCTCCCTGTGTCTTCCTCAGCAACAAGGATGTCTCACCTTGGATCTCCTGGAAATAGTCCAAAGAAGGGCTACAAAGATGATTAGGGGCCTGGAGCATCTCCCCTGGGAGGAAAGGCTGAGTAAGTTGGGACTCTTCAGCCTTGAGAAGACTAAGGGGGGACCTAATTAAAGTCTATAATTATCTGAAGCAGGGGATGCAGGGGGAATCAGCCAGCCCCTTTTCAGTGTCAGTGGGGACAGGACAAGGGGCAAGGGCTGCAAGTCGGAGCACAGGGAGTTCCACACCAACATGGGGAGGAACTTTTCCCCAGTGAGGGTGAGGGAGCCCTGGGCCAGGCTGCCCAGGGGGTGTGGAGTCTCCTTCTCTGGAGAGATTCCAGCCCCATCTGGACGCCTGAGTGATACGTCCTGGGGAGCTGCTTTGGCAGGGGGGTTGGACCCCATGATCTTTGGGGTTCCCTTCCAACCCCTACAATTCTATGATTCTATGACCTGAAATGAACCTATAGAACAGTCCCCATGGCTGGAAGAGAGCCAGTGTTGCCATTCCTCAAGCATTCAGCATTCATCCCTGCTGGGGAAGGCCCGAATGCAATGGAAGGGACAGCAATTCAAATGACATACATCCAACACACAGATCAGACTTTCAATGAGCCAAGAAAATGGGGCACTTGCTTCACAACACATCCGCAAACCAGACCACCGGACAGCTGTGGCATGACCTCAGTGACAACACCCCAGCTCTCCTATGCTTTGGTTGTGTCTTCTGCTCGTGCTGACACACACACTCAACACCAAGAATTTGGGATTTCAAAGCTGCCGCCAGGGACAAGTGGACATGGTGTCACGAGAAGGACATGGAATGGCAGAAAAGTGTGGCCAGGAAAACATGACACACCTCATTATTAATGATGCTGCTGAATGCAAGAACTGCTTGAATGAAATATGTGGTCAGTCACAAAGGCTGACACACCCCTCTGGGACCAGCATAAAAGCTGAGCCAGAGCCTCTCTCCCTCACACACTTCTCCTGACGCCTTCTGTTCCACGCTCAGCAAGGTGAGCCTCAAACCCCTTCCCCTCCAGCTCCTGGCCTGCTTGGCCCAGCTCTTCCAGCCCCTCTCACGTTTCCCCCCCTGCGCTTTCTCAACCTCCTCTCTTCCAGGGCCCCTCCACACCACAGACATGGCCTGCAACACCCTCTGCCGCCCCTGCGGACCCACCCCGCTGGCTAACAGCTGCAACGAGCCCTGTGTCAGGCAGTGTGAGGACTCCCGGGTCGTCATCCAGCCTTCCACCGTGGTGGTCACCCTGCCAGGACCCATCCTCAGCTCCTTCCCCCAGAGCACCGCTGTGGGATCCTCCGCATCCGCTGCCGTGGGCAACGAGCTCAGCGCCCAGGGAGTGCCTGTCTCCTCTGGAGGCTTTGGCTATGGCCTTGGCTATGGCCTTGGCTATGGCTACGGCTTGGGAGGCCTGGGCTGCTATGGAGGCAGATGGGGCTGCTACCGCTGCTAAGGGCCCTCAGCACCAGCCCTGACAGCAATAACCAAAACACTGGAGTCTACATCGTGGATTGAGGATGCACCTCCAGGCCTCTTCTGGCACTTGGTCTTGCCATGTACATCTCCTCCTCTCATGGCATCAAGCAAGGAAGCAGGGAAGAGGGCTGCCTGGGCTGAGGCAAACATGGCCCCTCTACCTCTTCCTTCTCTGCATCGCCTCTTCGCTTGTGTCTACTACTCTGAAACCATCTGCTCAAAAAACACAAGACTACTATGGTCCTCTTGTGTGCCTCTCCTATGGCAGGATGGGAAGACCTTGTGGCTCTGCTAAGAGCTCCAGCATACAAAGGGTGTTGGCTCATGGTCCCCTGACCTGTATCTCAGACAGGCACCCTCATATTTGGCACTCTTTCCTTTTCATGGTATGTTTTTTCCATCAATAAATTTCTCCTGCATCACAACCTTCAACATTTTGTTCTTTCTTCTCCCAAGGATCATCCAAGCTCAATCACTAGAGGAAAGGCAGGGCTCAAGAAGCCATTGGGGTGGCTTGACAAATAGATACCAGACCTCTCTTTAGGAAGTGCATTCTGAGAAGACCATCACTGGTACATGGTGCACTCCCAGCCTGTCACACAAGACCTTCAGTTGCCCAAAGAAAAGTGTGGCCACCCTTCTGCATTTCTACCCATGCTGGTGACACAAGACCATAGAATCTACAATAAGGTTGGAAGGGACCTTTAGAAGCCATTAAGTCCATTTCCACATGGCAGGAAGCAGGGACATCTTCACTAGATTAGGTCACAGCCAAAGCCCCATCAAGGTTGACCTTGAACATCTCCAGGGATGGGGCCTCCACCACCACTCTGGGCAACCTGTTCCAGTGACCCCCCCACCCTCATATTGAAGAACTTCTTCCTAATATCCAAACTAAATCTCCCCATTTTGAGTTTGAAACCATCACCCCTTGTCCTATCACTCCAGGCCCTTGGGAACAGTTCTTCCCCAGCTTCCTTATAGGCTCCCTTCAGGGACTGGAAGGCTGCTATAAGGTCCCCTTGGAGCTTTCCCTTCCCCAGGCTGAACAAGCCCAATTCTCACGGTCTTCACAGGAGAGGTGCTCCAGCCCTTTGATGATCATTTTTGTGGCCCTCCTCTGGACTCACTCCAACAGTTCCGTGTCCTCCTTGTGTTGAGGGCTCCAAAGCTGCACACAGTGCTCCAAGTGAGGTCTCCCAGAGCAGAGCAGAGGGACAGAATCCCCTCTCTCAATCTGCTGGCCACACTTCTTGGGACGGAGCCCAGGTTGTGGTTGACCTTTTGGGCTGCAGATGCACATTGGTGGCTCATGTCCAGCTTCTCATCCACAAGGACACCAAAGTCCCATTCCTCTAGGCAGCTTCCCAGCTCATCATCTCCCAACCTGTATGGATAACTGGGATTGTCCTGACCCAGCTGCAGGACTCTGCACCTGGCTTTGTTGAACCTCCTGAGGTTCACCTGGGCCCACTTCACCAGACTGTCCAATTCCTTTCTGAGTGGCATCCAAGTCCTCCAGCACATGAACTTCACCACCCAGCTTGGTGTTAGCAGAAAATTTGCTGAGGGTGCACTCAATCCCACTGCCAATATCCTTAAGAAAGATATTAAACAGCACTGGTTCCAGCACAGACCTTTGAGAAACTCTGCTTGCCACTATCATCTATCTAGACCAGGCCCACTACCCTCTGGATGTGACCATCCAGCCAATTCCTTACCCACTGACCAGTCACACAATCACAAGGTTGGAAAAGACCTTGAAGATCATCAAGTCCAACCATTCCGGTCCTGTGCTGAACCATCTCCCTGATCACCTCATCTCCCCATCTGTTAAACACACCCAGGGGTGGGGACTCAGCCCCCTACCCGGGCAGCCTGTGCCAGGCCCTGACGCTGTCTCAGGCACTGATGCTGTTCTAGGCCCAAATTCCAGGCCCATCCCTGGCCCTGACCCTACTCCAGACCCATTCCAGGCACTATCTCTGCTCCAGCTCCCTATTCCAGGCCCTGAACTTGTTCTAGGCCCCTATTCCAGGCCCAGATCCTGCTCCACGCCCCTATTCCAGACCCTGACCCTGCTCCAGGCCCCTATTCCACAGCCCCACAACTCTCTCAGGGAAGAACTTTCCCCACCCATCTAAGCTGACCCTGCCCTGGGGCAGCTTGAGCTCATTGCCCCTTGTCCCATCTCCTGTCCCCTGGCTGAAGAGACCATCGCCCACCTCTCTGCACCCTCCTAGCAGGGCAGGGAAGGTCCTTCACCAGTTTCATTGTTCTCTGGATATGTCCTACCAGAGCCCAGCCCGCACACATGGCAGCCACACAAAAGGGCAGCACTGTAAGAGGCCCAAAAGAAGCCCTAGGAGAGCCTGGCTGGCCTCCTGATTTGACAGGGCTCACCAGTTAAGAACCAGAGCTGCCGGGACCACATCCTGCTCTCCCAAAAACCCTTCTTTTGCCTGCCTGCACTAATACCCCCAAGGCCTTGCCCCAAGGTGCACAAGGTAACAGAAAACCTCCCTTCTTCCAGCTACAACCATACAAGCAAGACAGGCACTAAGACAACCCGGAGTAGACCCAATGCAAATGACAAGTGAATAAAAACTTCTGAGCTGGCAGCAAGGTGGGGAGACAGCAAATAGGATGAAAGGGGCATGCCTCACACCCGGCACACCTCCAAAGCCCAGTCCAGCCTTCCAGGGCTGAAAGGAAATGGGCCCCCACTGGACAATGCACCCACACACCACACCACATGAATGCCACATAAGGACCTCACCGATGACACCCCACCTCACCTATGCTTTGCCTGTGCCTCCAAAGTGCTTTGACACACACCTTGCCTACAAATCCATCCCAGTACCGACTCTCCCTTCAAAGCTGCCGCCAGGGCCAATGGGACACGACCTCAAGAAGAGGACAGGAAAAGGGAGCCTTGTGGCCAGGAAAACACGCCCCACCTCATGACTCTCCAGGCTGTGGCATGCAAGATCTGCCTGTCTGAAACCTGCTGCCATGTGCAAAGGCTGTCTCTCTGCCTCGGGCACTCCAGGACCAGCATAAAAGCCGAGCCAGAGCCTCTCTCCCTCACACACTTCTCCTGACACCTTCTGCTCCACGCTCAGCAAGGTGAGCCTCAAACCCCTTCCCCTCCAGCTCCTGCCCTGCTTGGCCTAGCTCTTCCAGCCGCTCACACCTTTCCCCCCCTGCGCTTTCTCAACCTCCTCTCTTCCAGGGCCCCTCCACACCACAGACATGGCCTGCAACACCCTCTGCAGCCCCTGCGGACCCACCCCGCTGGCTAACAGCTGCAACGAGCCCTGTGTCAGGCAGTGTGAGGACTCCCGGGTCGTCATCCAGCCTTCCACCGTGGTGGTCACCCTGCCAGGACCCATCCTCAGCTCCTTCCCCCAGAGCACCGCTGTGGGATCCTCCGCATCCGCTGCCGTGGGCAACGAGCTCAGTGCCCAGGGAGTGCCTGTCTCCTCTGGAGGCTTTGGCTATGGCCTTGGCTATGGCCTTGGCTATGGCTACGGCTTGGGAGGCCTGGGCTGCTATGGAGGCAGATGGGGCCGCTACCCCTGCTAAGGGGTCTCGCCAACACCCCTGACACCAACCACCAAATCACTGGATTCCACATCGTGGATCATGAGTGCACCTTCAGGCCTCTTCTGGCACTAGATCTTGCATCTACATCTCCTCCTCTCATCGTATTAAGCATGGAAGCTTGGAAGGGGGCCAGCCTGGGCTGGTGCAAACACGGCCCCTCTACCTCATCCCCTTCTCCCTGTTTCCTTCTCTTCATTGCCTCCTCTCTTGTGTCTACTGCTCTCCCCTGAAACCACCTGCTCAAAAAACAAAGGCCACTATGGACCTGCAGTGTGTCTTTCCTATGGTGGGGCAGGAAGACCTTGTGGCTCTGGTAAGAGCTCCAGCACACAAAGGATGTTGGCTCATGGTCCCCTGACCTGTATCCCAGACGGATACTCTCATACTTGGAACACTTTCCTTTTCATGGTATTTTTCTCCATCAATAAACTTCTCCAGCATCACAGCCTTTCACGTCTCCTCAGTTGTATTTTTATTCTTCCAAAGCTCAACCAACCTCTCACAACCCAAAGTCAGGGCAGCTAGCAGGCTGGGTTTACCAGTGGATGCCAGACATCTCCTTAGGATGTGCATCATGAGAAGACCATCCCATATGACAAGAGCTTTTTGCATCAACATGAGGACAGCAACAGCACAGAATCAGAGAATGGTTTGTGTTGGAAGGGTGCTTAAATGTCATCTCAGTTGCATCTCTCCTGCCATGAGTAGGGACACCCTCCACTACACCAGGCTGCTCACAGCCACATCAAACCTGCCCTTTTACACTGCCAGGGATCCAGAGACATTGAGTAGCACATGGGATCTTCTTCAAGTGTCCAACTGCCCTAACAGGAAAGAAAGCCTTCCTAATAGCTCACCTAAAGCTACCCTCATTCAGGTTGGCTCATTACTCCTCATCATATCACTACACATCCTGAATAACAGGTACATCCCCATCCTTCCTCCACACCTCCTGTCAGTACATGAAGGCTGCTCTAAGGTCTCCATGGACACTTCTCCAGGATAAAGAACACCAAATCTCACAGCCTGTCTTCATACTTGAGGTCAGATGGAACATGATCATGGCCTCTTCTGACCCCTTTTTGCAGAAGGTCCCTATCACGCTTATACTGGGGGGCCAAGAGCTAAATACAGGACTCCAGTCTCAGGAGAGCACAGGAGAGAATTACCTCCCTAGACCCGCTGGACACACTTCTCTTGATGCAGCCCAGCCTATGATCAGCTTTCCTCCTTCCACCAGTTCTTGTAGGTGGGTATCACCTTTGCTCACTTCGAGTCATCCAGTACTTCCCCAGTATAGGCAAGACTGCTGAGACATGCTGGAAGGTGGTTTGGTGACCACTGACACCAGTTTCCACAGTACACTTGGGGGGATCCCATCTGGCCCCCACACTTGTGTATGGCTCAGTAGCGTAGCAGGTCAACAACCATTTCTTCCTGTGTTATGGGGGCTTCGTTATGTTCCCCTTCCTTGTCTTCCATCTCAGGCAGGATGGACATCCAGAAAACAACGGTTCTTAGGATTCTGTACTGAGGCACAAAGGAACTCAGCCTTTTCACCCTCCTCCTTTGTCCCTATATTTCCCATACAACTAATAAAGGATGGAGATTCACCTAAGCATTTTCTACATGCCCTCCCAAAGGAACAATAAACAGGCTCACCAGTCTCTACCTTCTCAAATCTTCCTTCCCCTACCTCTTAAACAGAGGAGACTTAGGAAGTCTCTGCAGGCCTTTAGCAACCGTTCCCAAGATACAACACCTCCACAATACAAACAAGAAGGGCCTTCCACAGAAGTCGGCCAGCTCCCACCCTCACCTGATACACTCACATACCCCCACAAGTTCCCACACAGGTGGGTAGGGGCAGTTACCAAACACTCAGGAGCTCTGGACTAAAGCTGCCAGGACAATGGCCTGCTCTCACAAGCAGCCCTCCTCTGCCTGCTTGGTATTCACAAAACACGGACCGCCAAATGGTGGCACAAGCCTAAGGATGCTTCCCCCCTTCTCCCAGACACAAACTCTGCAGACACAGGGGCAGCAACACAGAACCAGAGAGCGGAACCAGTGGGAAAGACCAGGCCCAAGGACACGTTGAGCCTCATGGCAGCAAGGCAGAGGCGGCCTAAATGCCTTCAGTGGGCACATATACAATGCACAGAGCAGCCTTTCAAGGAGGCACACCACAAAACTGCTGTGGCATGACCTTAGTTAGGACACCCCACCACTCCTATGCTTTGGATGTGTCTCCTGCCCATCCTTACACACACTCTCAATATCAAGGACTTGGCATTTCAAAGCTGCCACCAGGGACAAGTGGACATGGTGTCACGAGAAGGACATGGAATGGCAGAAAAGTGTGACCAGGAAAACACGCCCCACATCATTATTAAAGAGGCTGTGGCATGAGAGAAGGGTTTGGTGACAAACACAGTCACGCTCAAAGGCTGTCACACCCCTCTGGGACCAGCATAAAAGCCAAGCCAGAGCCTCTCTCCCTCACACATTCTCCTGACGCCTTCTGCTCCACGCTCAGCAAGGTGAGCCTCAAACCCCTTCCCCTCCAGCTCCTGCCCTACTTGGCCCAGCTCTTCCAGCCCCACTCACTTTTGCCCCCTTACGCTTTCTCAACCTCCTCTCTTCCAGGGCCCCTCCACACCACAGACATGGCCTGCAACACCCTCTGCAGCCCCTGTGGACCCACCCCGCTGGCTAACAGCTGCAACGAGCCCTGTGTCAGGCAGTGTGAGGACTCCCGTGTCGTCATCCAGCCTTCCACCGTGCTGGTCACCCTGCCAGGACCCATCCTCAGCTCCTTCCCCCAGAGCACCGCTGTGGGATCCTCCGCATCCGCTGCCGTGGGCAACGAGCTCAGCGCCCAGGGAGTGCCTGTCTCCTCTGGAGGCTTTGGCTATGGCTTTGGCTATGGCCTTGGATATGGCTACGGCTTGGGAGGCCTGGGCTGCTATGGAGGCAGATGGGGCCGCTACCCCTGCTAAGGGTTCTCACCAACACCGCTGACACCAACCAAGAAAACTCCTGCAGTCCATACTGTGGACTGGGAATACATCTCAACAATAAACTTCTCCTGCATCACAGCCTTTCACGTCTCCTCAGGGTTTTTTTCATTCTTCCAAAGCACAAACAACCCAAAGTCAGGGCTCAAGCAGCCAGCAGGCCAGTTTAACCAATGGATGCCAAACCGTTCTTCAGGATGTGAATCCTGAGAAGACTTTCCCACTTCCACATGGGGCACTTCTGGCCGGACAAATATGACCTTCCCTTGCCTAAAGAAAAGCTTTGATGCCTTTATTCAAGTCTACACATGCCTCTGATGCCTCTCTGATAGGGTAACATGGCCTGGGGACCAGGTGAGCACAGAGACCCTCTATCACTGCCCCTCCACAAATGGGAAGCTGAGGAAAAATATGACAAGAGCTTTGTGCATCGACATGAGGACAGAGACAGCACAGAATCAGAGAATGGTTTGAGTCAAAGTCATCTTATTTGCAACTGTCCTGCAATGAGCAGGGACAACCTCCACTACACCAGGCTGCTCAAAGCCCCATCCAACCTGCCCTTGACATTTGCAAGGGAACCACTGACACAGAGCTGCAGGTGGGGTCCTCTTCAAGTGTCCAATTGCTCTTACAGTAAAGAATAATGAGTCCACCTTTCCTCCATGCCTCCTGGAAGAACGGGAAGGCTGCTCTAAGCTCTCCCTGGAAATATGTCCAACTAAACAACTGCAACTCTCTCAGCCTGTCCTCATGCAGGAGAAACTCTGACCAGACCATCTTCAAGGCCTCTTCTGCCCCCTTATGCAGGAGGTCCCTGTCCTTCTGCTGGGGGACTAGAGCTAAATACAGGACTCCAGACTGAGGAGAGCAGAGTAGACGGAGAGAATTACCTCCCGCGAGTTACTGGTCACACTTCTCTTGATGCAGCCCAGCCTGTGATCAGCTTTCCTCCTTTAACCCATTCTTGTAGGTGGGTATCACGTTTGCTCACTCCCAGTCAACTAGGACTTCCCCAGTATAGGCAAGACTGCAGAGACATGATGGAAGGTGGTTTGGTGAGCACTGACACCAGCCCCTGCAGGACCCTTTGGGGGATCCCATCCAGCCCCCTGCACCTGGGTATGGTTCAGTGGTGTACTAGGTCAACAACCATTTCTGATTTTGCCCGGGGGGCTTTGTTATGTTCCCCTTCCTTGTCTTCTATCTCAGGCAGGATGGGCACCCAGAAAATAAGTGGTCTTAATATTCTCTACTGAGGCACAAAGTAATTCAGACTTTTCCTCCTCCTTTGTTGCTATGTTTTCCCACATCAAATAAAGGATGGAGATTCTCCTAAGCATTTTCCACATCCCCTTCCAAAGGAACAATAAACAGGCTCACTAGTCTCTACCTTCCCACACCTTCCTTCCCGTAACCTCTTACACAGAGCAGCCTTAGGAAGTCTCTGCAGGCCTTCAGCAACCGCTCCCAAGCAAAAACACCTCTACAAGACAGTCAAGAAGGGCCTCCCAGAGAAGTCAACCAGCTCCCATCCTCACCTGATACACTCACATAGCCTCATAAGGCCCCATGGCGGTGAGTACAGGCAGTGGCCAAGCGCTCAGGAGCTCTGGACTGACGCTGCCAGGACAATGGCCTGCTCTCACAAGCAGCCCTCCTCTGCCTGCTGGATACTCACACACCAGAGAGTTCCCAATAGGGGACCCAGCTTAAAGATGCTGCCCCCTTTCTCCCAGACACAAACTCTGCAGACACAGGGGCAGCAGGACAGAACCACCACAGAGCAGAAACACCAGGAAAGACCAGGCCCAAAGACACACTGACCCTCATGGCAGCAAGGTGGGGAAGGACTAAACGCCATGGAAAGGAGAGCACCTCACCTGGCACAGCTCCAATGCACAGACCAGCCTTCCAAAACTGCCAGAAAATGGGGCACTCCTTTCACAGCACATCCGAAAAACCACACCAGAGGACAGCTGTGGCATGACCCCAGTGACAACACCCCAGCTCTCCTAAGCTTTGGTTGTGTCTTCCGCCCGTCCTGACACACACACTCAACACCAAGAATTTGGCATTTCAAAGCTGCCGCCAGGGACAAGTAGACATGGTGTCACGAGAAGGACATGGAATGGCAGAAAAGTGTGGCCAGGAAAACACGCCCCACCTCATTGCTCATGAGGCTGTGGCATGAGAGAAGAGTTTGGTGAAAAAACCAGTCACGCTCAAAGGCTGTCACACCCCTCTGGGACCAGCATAAAAGCCGAGCCAGAGCCTCTCTCCCTCACGCACTTCTCCTGACGCCTTCTGCTCCACGCTCAGCAAGGTGAGCCTCAAACTCCTTCCCCTCCAGCTCCTGCCCTGCATGGCCCAGCTCTTCCAGATCCTCACACCTTTCCAGCCCCTCACACCTTTCCAGCCCTGCGCTTTCTCAACCTCCTCTCTTCCAGGGCCCCTCCACACCACAGACATGGCCTGCAACACCCTCTGCAGCCCCTGCGGACCCACCCCGCTGGCTAACAGCTGCAACGAGCCCTGTGTCAGGCAGTGTGAGGACTCCCGGGTCGTCATCCAGCCTCCCGCTGTGCTGGTCACCCTGCCAGGACCCATCCTCAGCTCCTTCCCCCAGAGCACCGCTGTGGGATCCTCCGCATCCGCTGCCGTGGGCAACGAGCTCAGCGCCCAGGGAGTGCCTGTCTCCTCTGGAGGCTTTGGCTATGGCCTTGGCTATGGCTATGGCTTGGGAGGCCTGGGCTGCTATGGAGGCAGATGGGGCTGCTACCGCTGCTAAGGGTTCTCACAAACACCCCTGACAGCAAACATCAAAACCCCAGAGTCCGCATTTTGGATTGGAATGCATCTCCAAGCCTCTTCTGGCACTGGGTCTTGCCATCTACATCTCCTTCTCTCGTGGTACTAAGCAATGAAGCAGGGAAGAGGCCTAGCCTGGGCTGAGGCAAACACGGCCCCTCTACCTGTTCCCTTTCTTCCTGTTTCCTTCTCTGCACCGACTCTTCTCTTGTGTCTACTACTCTCCCCTGAGACCACCTGCTCAAAAAACATAGGCCACTATGGACCTCCAGTCTGCATTTCCTATGAAGGGGTGTGAAGGCCTTGCGGCTCTGGTAAGAGCTCCAGCCTACAAAGGATATCGGCTCATGGTCCCCTGACCTGTATCTCAGATGATCACCCTCATACTTGGCACTCTTTCCTTTTTCGTGGTATTTTTCTCCATCAATAAATTTCTCCTGCATCACAGCCTTCAACATCTCCTTGTTTATTCTTTCATCTCCCAAGGTTCATCCAACCTCAAACACAAGAAATGCAGGCCACAAGTAGCCATTGGGGTGGGTTCACAAGTGGATGCCAGAGCTCTTGTTAAGACAGGTATTCTGAGAAAACCATCCCACTTCCACCTGGGGCAGTTCCAGGCTGACACACAAGATCTTCACTACTCAAAGAAAAGCTTGGATACCTTTATTCACATCTACACATGCCTCTGATTCCTCTGATAGGGTAAAATGGCCTGGGGACCAGGTGAGCACAGAGTCCCTCTGTCACTGCCCCTCCACAACTAGGAAGGAGAGGGAAAATATGACAAGAGCTTTGTGCATTGACATGAGGACAGAGACAGTAAAGTATCAGAGAATCAGAGCATGGTTTGGGTTGGAAGGGACCTTCAATGTATTCTCATTTGCATTTCTCCTGCCATGAGGAAGGACACCCTCCACTAGACCAGGGTGCTCTGGCCACCCTGGCTTTGAACACTGCCAGGGACCCAGGCACACAGAGCTCCATAGGGGAACTTCTTCAAATGACCAATCACCCTTCCTGGAAAGAAAGCCTTCCTAATAGCTCACCTAATAGCAGCCCAGCACGCTATTGGCTTTCCACTTAGTCCATGTCCTTCCCCAACAGGAAACTCCTCACTGAGAATCACCAAATCATTTCCCTTGGAAAGGACCGTTGCCATCCTCAAGTCCAACTGTTCAGCTCACAATACCAAGTCCACCTAAAAACCACATCCCTAAGCATCACATCTACACATCTTTTGCATACCTCCAGGGATGCTGGCTCAAGCATTGCCCTGGGCTGTCTATTCCAGTGCTTCATAACCCTTTGACTCAAGACATCCTTCCCAAGAGCCAACAAAAACTCCCCTGGAAGCAATTGAGGCCATTTCCTCTTGTCTAAGCAAAAATTGCCCTACAGCCACCTTTCTAAAAACACCACTTAGGGAGTGGACAACAGCGATAGGGGCTCCACTCAGCTGCCTTTTCTGCAAGCTTAGAATATACATTGCCTCAGTGACTTCACACGAGGTTTGTTCTCATCAACCTTCACCACATTCATTGCTCTCTGGATACATCCCACCACAGCCCAGCCCACACACATGGGAGCCATACAAAAGGGCATCACTGCAAAGGGGCCAAATCAAGCCCTTGGGGAGCCTGGCTGGCCTCCTCATATAACAACGCACTCCAGTTAAGAACCAGGGCTCACAGGACCACAACTGGCTCTCACAAACAGCCCTCCTCTGCCTTCCGGCCCTCAGGGGGCAGGAGCCAAAACAGACAGCCCATCTTCTTCAAGCTACAACCTTACAAGCAAGAGGGGCACAAAGACACCTCAGAGCACACCCAAAGCTAAATGACCAGGATTACAAATAGGTTTAGTGAGCTAAGAGCAAGTCTGGGAGAGAGTAAATATGCTGGAAGGTGCCTAGCAAACCCCCAAAGTCAAGAGCAGCCTTCCAGGTCTGGAAGGAAATGGGCCCCGGCTGAACAATGCACCCACACACCACACCACATGAATGGAGGGCCTCACCAATGACACCCCACCTCTCCTAAGCTTCACCTGTGCCTCCAGAATGCTTTTACACACACCTTGCCTACAAATCCATCCCAGTACCGACTCTCCCTTCAAAGCTGCCGCCAAGGCCAATGGGACATGACCTCAAGAAGAGGACAGGAAAAGGGAGCCTTGTGGCCAGGAAAACACGCCCCAC
The DNA here is from genome assembly GCA_022605575.1 of Laterallus jamaicensis coturniculus. NCBI lineage: Eukaryota > Metazoa > Chordata > Aves > Gruiformes > Rallidae > Laterallus > Laterallus jamaicensis. Next base: position 334,012 of record JAKCOX010000224.1, on the reverse strand, counting down.
CTCATGACTCTCCAGGCTGTGGCATGCAAGATCTGCCTGTCTGAAACCTGCTGCCATGTGCAAAGGCTGTCTCTCTGCCTCGGGCACTCCAGGACCAGCATAAAAGCCGAGCCAGAGCCTCTCTCCCTCACACACTTCTCCTGAAACTTACTGAGCTGGAATCAAGGTGGGGAGAGAGCAAATATGATGGAAGGGTGCCCTCAATCCACATCACTGATGAAGATATTACACAGAACTGGCCCCAGGACTGGGTCTTGGGGAACACCACTTGTGACCGGCCACCAACGGGATTAAACTCCATTGACCACAAGTCATTGGGCTTCCCAGCCACCCAGGTTTTACTCAGCAGAGGGAACACCCACCCAAGTCAAGAGAAACAAGATTCTCAAGGAGAATGCTGTAGGAAACATTCGCAAAGACTTTAGAAACACCAGGTAGACAACATCCACAGCCATTCCATCATCCATTAAGCAGGTCACCTTGTTATGGAAGCAGGTCAGGAGAGTCAAGCAGAACCAGCCTTTCAGAACCCATGATGACAGATCACCTAGTTGTCCTATGTGTGCTGTGTGGTGGCACTCAATTTGATCGGCTACATAAACTGCACTGGTTCCAAGGCCAGACTGAGAGGCCTTAATAGCCAGATCTTCCTTCTGGACATTCTTGCAGGTGGGTATCACGTTTGCTCACTCCCAGTTAAGTAGGACTTCACCAGTATAGGCAAGACTGCTGAGGCATGCTGGAAGGTGGTTTGGTGAGCACTAACACCAGTTTCCCACAGGACCCTTGGGGTGTTCCATCCGGCCCCCTATACCTGGATATGGCTCAGTGGTGTACTAGGTCAACAACCATTTCTTCCTCTGTTCTGGGGGCTTTGGTATGTTTCCCTTCCTTGTCTTCCATCTCAGGCAGGATGGGAATCCAGAAAACAACTGGACTTAGTTTTCTGCACTGAGGCACAAAGGAACTCAGCCTTTTCACCATCCTTTGCCCCTATTTTACCTACACATCAAATAAAGGATGGAGATTCTCCTAAGCAGGCCGTTAGCAACCGCTCCCAACACCTCTATAAAAAAATCAAGAAGGGCCTCCCAAAGAAGTCAGTCAGCTCCCACCCCCACCTGTTATGCTGAAATACCCCATAAGGCCCCACGCAAGGGTGTGCGGGCAGTTGCCAAGCACTCAGGAGCTCTGAACTAAAGCTGCCAGGACAATGGCCTGCTCTCACAAGCAGCCCTCCTCTGCCTGCTTGGCACTCACACACCAGGGATGGCCCAATGGGGGCACGTGACTTAAAATGCTGCCACCTTTCTCCCAGACACAAACTCCACAGACACAGGAGCAGTAGGACAGAACCAGAGAGCAGAACCAGTGAGAAAGACCAGGCCCAAGGACACGCTGAGCCTCATGGCAGCAAGGCAGAGAAGGCCCAAATGCCTTCAATGGGAACATATACAATGCACAGACCAGCCTTTCATGGAGGCACACCACAAAACTGCCGTGGTATGACCTCAGTAATGACACCCCAGCTCTCCTATGCTTTGGATGTGTCTTCTGCCCGTCCTGACACACACACACAACACCAAGAATTTGGCATTTCAAAGCTGCCGCCAGGGACAAGTGGACATGGTGTCACGAGAAGGACATGGAATGGCAGAAAAGTGTGGCCAGGTAAACACGCCCCACCTCATTATTAATGATGCTGTGGCATAAGAAAAAAGTCTGGTGAAAAACACAGTCACACTCAAAGGCTGTCACACCCCTCTGGGACCAGCATAAAAGCCGAGCCAGAGCCTCTCTCCCTCACACACTTCTCCTGACGCCTTCTGCTCCACGCTCAGCAAGGTGAGCCTCAAACCCCTTCCCCTCCAGCTCCTGCACTGCTTGGCACAGCTCTTCCAGCCCCTCACACCTTTCCAAACCAGCGCTTTCTCAACCTCCTCTCTTCCAGAGACCCTCCACACCACAGACATGGCCTGCAACACCCTCTGCAGCCCCTGCGGACCCACCCCGCTGGCTAACAGCTGCAACGAGCCCTGTGTCAGGCAGTGTGAGGACTCCCGGGTCGTCATCCAGCCTTCCACCGTGCTGGTCACCCTGCCAGGACCCATCCTCAGCTCCTTCCCCCAGAGCACCGCTGTGGGATCCTCCGCATCCGCTGCCGTGGGCAACGAGCTCAGCGCCCAGGGAGTGCCTGTCTCCTCTGGAGGCTTTGGCTATGGCCTTGGCTATGGCTACGGCTTGGGAGGCCTGGGCTGCTATGGAGGCAGATGGGGCCGCTACCGCTGCTAAGGGTTGTCACTAACACCGCTGACACCAAGCACCAAAACTCCTGCAGTCCATACTGTGGACTGGGAATACACCTCATCAATAAACCTCTTCTGCATCACAGCCTTTCACGTCTCCTCAGGTTTTTTTTCATTCCTCCAAAGCTCATCCAACCTCACACAACCCAAAGTCAGGGCTCAAGCAGCCAGCAGGCTTGGTTGAGGAATGGATACCAGATCTCTCTTCAGGATGGGTATTCTGGGAGGACAATCCCACTTCCACATGGGGCACTTCTGGCCTGCCACATGAGACCTTCCCTTGCCCAAATAAAAGCTTTGATACCTTTATTCACTTCTACACATGTCTCTGTTGCCCCTCTCATAGGGTAACATGGCCTGGGGACCAAGTGAGCACAGAGACCCTCTATCACTGCCCCTCCACAACTGGGAAGAGGAGGGAAAATATGCCAAGACCTTTGTACATCAACATGAGGACAGAGACAGCACAGAATCAGAGAATGGTTTGGGTTGGAAGGGACATTCAGAGTCATCTCAGTTGCAACTCTCCTGCCATGAGCAGGGACACCCTCCACTATGCCAGGCTGCTCAGAGACCATCCAATGTGCTCTAGAACACTGTCACGGATCCAGGGACACAGACCTGCATATGGGGTCTTCTTCAAGTGTCCAACTGCCCTTACAGGAAAGAAAGCCCTCCTAATAGCTCACCAAAATCTACCCTCTTTCAGGTTTGCTCATTACTCCTCATTGTATCACTACACAACCTGAATAAGGAGTCCCTGCCCATCTTTCCTCCACACCTCCTGTCAGTACATGAAGGCTGCTCTAAGGTCTCCATGGACACTTCTCCTGGATAAACAAACCCAACTCGCTCTGCCTGTCTTCATACAGAATGTCAGATGAGAACATCTTCATGGCCTCTTCTGACCCCTTTTTGCAGAAGGTCCTTATCATGCTTATACTGGGGGGCCCAGAGCTAAACACAGGACTCCAGTCTCAGGAGAACACAGCAGAGAATTACCTCCCCTGACCAGCTGGACATGCTTCTCTTGATGCAGCCCAGCATATTATTGGCTTTCCTCCTTCCACTACGTCTTGCACACCTTCCTACCTCTCTATGTCACTCTTAGCCACAAGGAAGTCTCTGCTGACAACCAGCCCAAAAAACACGCCCCTTGGCTAAACTGGAGCTGCCTTGCCATTCCTAAGGCCTTCAGCATTCATCATCCACCACCAGGGCCTCAGCTCTGCAGCCACATGCTGCACGCCTGGCTCCAGCTCGCCCTGGACATCTGCAGACCCTCCTTCTGCCATCAAACACTATGCAGAGAAGAGGCCTCACACCTCAGCATGCATCCTAAGCAAAGATCCTAATGTTCCTGCCACACAACATCCTCTCCCTGTGGCTTCCACTCTCCTCTGCCTCTCATCACACTCACGGGCTCTCCACAGTCTCCCCTGCCCATGCAAAGTAGCCATGGTGTGTGGCAGCGACACACCGGAGCCCGGCCTACAAACCTGTCAGCCTGAGGAAAGGGCAGCACTTCTGAGGGGCAACAACCAGCCCATGGGGAGCCTGGCAGGCCTCCCATCAACAACATGGATTGGCAGGCCTATGAGAAACAACCTTAGGAGACACGGGGACAGCAAGACTGAACCACAGAGCAAAACAACCTGGAAATGCCAGGCATAAAGACACACTGACCCTCATGGCAGCAAGGTGGGGAAGGCCTGAATGCCAGGGAAAGAGCAGCACCTCACCTGGCACAGCTCCAATGCACAGACCAGCCTTCTAGGTCTGCCAGAAAATGGGCAATTGCTTTACAACACATCCGAAAAACCATACCACATGAGTGCCCATGGCATGACCTCAGTGACAACACCCCAGCTCTCCTAAGCTTTGGTTGTGTCTTCTGCCTGTCCTGACACACACACTCAACACCAAGAATTTGGCATTTCAAAGCTGCCGCCAGGGACAAGTGGACATGGTGTCATGAGAAGGACATGGAATGGCAGAAAAGTGTGGCCAGGAAAACACGCCCCACCTCATTATTAATGATGCTGTGGCAGGCAAGACCTGCTTGAATGAAATATTTGGTCACTCACAAAGGCTGTCACACCCCTCTGGGACCAGCATAAAAGCCGAGCCAGAGCCTCTCTCCCTCACACACTTCTGACGCCTTCTGCTCCACGCTCAGCAAGGTGAGCCTCAAACCCCTTCCCCTCCCGCTCCTGTCCTGCTTGGCCCAGCTCTTCCAGCCCCTCACACCTTTCCCCCGCTGCGCTTTCTCAACCTCCTCTCTTCCAGGGCCCTTCCACACCACAGACATGGCCTGCAACACCCTCTGCAGCCCCTGCGGACCCACCCCGCTGGCTAACAGCTGCAACGAGCCCTGTGTCAGGCAGTGTGAGGACTCCCGGGTCGTCATCCAGCCTTCCACCGTGCTGGTCACCCTGCCAGGACCCATCCTCAGCTCCTTCCCCCAGAGCACCGCTGTGGGATCCTCTGCATCCGCTGCTGTGGGCAACGAGCTCAGCGCCCAGGGAGTGCCTGTCTCCTCTGGAGGCTTTGGATACGGCCTTGGCTATGGCCTTGGCTATGGCTACGGCTTGGGAGGCCTGGGCTGCTATGGTGGCAGATGGGGCCGCTACCGCTGCTAAGGGTTCTCACCAACACCGCTGACACCAAGCACCAAAACTCCTGCAGTCCATACTGTGGACTTGGAATACACCTCATCAATAAACCTCTCCTGCATCACAGCATTTGACGTCTCCTCCGGGTTTTTTTCATTCTTCCAAAGCTCAAACTACCCAAAGTCAGGGCTCAAGCAGCCAGCAGGCTGGGTTGACCAGTGGATGCCAAATCTCTCTTTTGGATGGGTATTCTGAGACGACCATCCCACTTCCACATGGGGCTCTTCTGGCCTGACACACAAGACCTTCCTTTGCCTAAAGAAAAGGTTTGATGCCTTTATTCAAGTCTACACATGCCTCTGATGCCTCTCTGATAGGGTAACATGGCCTAGGGACCAGGTGAGCACAGAGACCCTCTATCACTGCCCCTCCACAACTGGGAAGGGGAGGGAAAATATGCAATGAGCTGTGTGCATCAACATGAGGACAGAGACAGCACAGAATCAGAGAATGGTTTGGGTCAAAGTCATCTTGTTTGCAACTGTCCTGCCATGAGCAGGGACAACCTCCACTACACCAGGCTGCTGAAAGCCACATCCAACCTGCCCTTGACATTTGCCAGGGAACCACAGACACCGAGCTGCAGGTGGGGTCCTCTTCAAGTGTCCAATTGCTCTTACAGTAAAGAATAATGAGTCCACCTTTCCTCCATGCTTCCTGTAAGAATGGGAAGGCTGCTCTAAGCTCTCCCTGGAAATATCTCCAACTAAACAACTGCAACTCTCTCAGCCTGTCCTCATGCAGGAGAAACTCTGACCAGACCATCTTCAAGGCCTCTTCAGCCCTCCTTATGCAGAACGTCCCTGTCCTTCTGCTGGGGGACTAGAGCTAAATACAGGACTCCAGACTGAGGAGAGCAGAGTAGATGGAGAGAATTACCTCCCGCGAGTTACTGGTCACACTTCTCTTGATGCAGCCCAGCCTATGATCAGCTTTCCTCCTTCCACCCATTTTTATAGGTGGGTATCACGTTTGCCCACTCCCAGTCAACTAGGACTTCCCCAGTATAGGCAAGACTGCTGAGACATGATGGAAGGTGGTTTGGTGAGCACTGACATCAGCCCCTGCAGTACCCTTTGGGGGATCCCATCCGGCCCCCTACACCCGGGTATGGTTTAGTGGTGTACTAGGTCAACAACCATTTCTTCCTCTGTTCTGGGGGCTTTGTTATGTTCTTCTTCTTTGTCTTCCATCTCAGGCAGGATGGGAATCCAGAAAACAACTGGTCTTCATTTTCTGTACTGAGGCACAAAGGAACTCAGCCTTTTCACCCTCCTTTGTCCCTATTTTTCCCCCACATCAAATAAAGGATGGAGATACTCCTAAGCATTTTCCACATCCCCTTCCAAAGGAACAATAAACAGGGTCAGCAGTCTCTACCTTCACACATCTTCCTTCCCATACCTCTTACACAGAGCAGCCTTAGGAAGTCTCTGCAGGCCTTTAGGAACCACTCCCAAGCAACAACACCTCTATAAAACAATCAAGAAGGGCCTCCCAAAGAAGTCAATCAGCTCCCACCCTCACCTCTTATGTTGAAATGCCCACATAAGGCCCCACGCAGGTGTGTACAGGCAGTTGCCAAGCACTCAGGAGCTCTGGACTAACGCTGCCAGGACAATGGCCTGCTCTCACAAGCAGCCATCCTCTGCCTGCTTGGTACTCACACACCAGGGACCGCCCAATGGGGGCAGAAGCCTGAAGATGCTGCCCCCTTTCTCCCAGACACAAACTCTGCAGACACAGGGGCAGCAGGACAGAACCAGAGAGCGGAACCAGCAGGAAAGACCAGGCCCAAAGACACGCTGAGCCTCATGGCAGCAAGGCAGAGAAGGCCCAAATGCCTTCAGTGGGCACATATACAATGAGCAGACCAGCCTTTCATGGAGGCACACCACAAAAATGCCGTGGCATGACCTTAGTTACGACACCCCACCACTACTATGCTTTGTCTCTTCTGCCTGTCCTGACACACACACTCAACACCAATGATTTGGCATATCAAAGCTGCCGCCAGGGACAAGTGGACATGGTGTCACGAGAAGGAAATGGAATGGCAGAAAAGTGTGGCCAGGAAAACACTCCCTGGGAACTTCTCCAGGATAAAGAACCCCACCTCTCTCATCCTGCCCTAAAGAAGTTAAAGCTTTGACACGACCATCTCCATGGCCTCTTCTGCCGCTTTTATGTGGAAGGTTCCTGTCCTCCTTCTGCTGGGGGCCCAGACCTAAACACAGGACTCCAGTCTCAGGAGAGCACAGCAGAGATGCAAAATATCCTCCCCTGGACCTGACAGACATGCTTCTTTTGATGCATCACATACTATGATCAGCTTGCTTTGTTCTACGTCTTCTTATAGATGGGTGTCACATATGCTAAATTCCAGTCAACTAAGACTGCCACGATATAGGCAGGACTTCTTTGCATTTCTTATGATCCCCTTTCTTCTATTCTATGTCAGGGGGGCTGGATACCCAAAGAACAACTGGTCTTAGCAGTGAGGCCTGAAGCAAATAAGACACAAAGTAACTCAGTCTTTTCCCCCTCCTTTGTCAATATGTGTCCCCTCACATCACATAAAGGACAGAGATACTTTAGACTCCCAACTTTGGTTGGAAAAATATTTATAGAAACCATTATTCTTTCCTTTATGGTCATAGGTAGATGAAGTTTGTGTTGAGCTTTGGCCCTTCTGAATTTCTCCTTGGAGAACCTCACAACATCCTTGTAGGTCTCCTGAGGTGTCTGCCCCTTCCAGCAAAAATCATAAACTCTCTTAATACTCCTAAGTCCCAAGCAAAGCTTCCTTCCTCCTGAGCCAGAATATTCTTCTTCCCCTCCAGCTCGTCTCTTGGCACATGGAGACTCTCTATAAAACACAGGGCAATGCTATGGAACCTTTAACAGAAGCCATGCCTCTAGCAACTCATTAACACAACCATGCAACATGAAGCCAATACAGAGAGCTAGAAGCTGCCAGGCCAGGGGGAACCAAGACATCAGAGAGAAATAATAAAGGGAGGCCCAAAAACAGGCTTACCGACCTGCCAGCAAGTCACACTCAAAGGCTGTCACTCCCCTCTGGGACCAGCATAAAAGCCGATCCAGAGCCTCTCTCCCTGCAAGGAAGCAGGGAAGAGGGCCAGCCTGGGCTGCAGCAAACACGGCCCCTCTACCTCTTCTTCATCTCCTTCTTTCCTTCTCTGCATTGCCTCTTCTCTTGTGTCTACTACTCTCCCCTGAAACCACCGCCTCAAAAAACAAAGGCCACTATGCACCTGCAGTCTGCGTTTCCTATGGTGGGATGTGAAGACCTTGTGGCTCTGGTAAGAGCTCCAGCATACAAAGGGTGTAGGCTCATGGTCCCCTGACCTGTATCTCAGATGATCACCCTCATACTTGGCACTCTTTCCTTTTCGTGGTATTTTTCTCCATTAATTTCTCCTGCATCACAGCCTTCAACATCTCCTTGTTTATTCTTTCATCTCCCAAGGTTCATCCAACCTCAAACACAAGAAATGCAGGCTACAAGTATCCATTGGGGTGGGTTCACCAGTGGATGCCAGAGCTCTTGTTTAGATGGGTATTCTGAGAAAACCCTCCCACTTCCACCTGGGGCACTACCAGCTTGTCACACAAGACCTTCACTACCCAAAGAAAAGCTTTGATACCTTTATTCCCTTCTACACGTATCTCTGATGCCTCTCTGATAGGGTAACATGGCCTGGGGACCAGGAGAGCACAGAGACCCTCTATCACTGCCACTCCACATTTGGGCAGGGGATGGAAAATACGACAAGAGCTTTGTGCATTGACATGAGGACAGAGACAGCACAGAATGAGAGAACCAGAGAATGGTTTGAATTGAAAGGAACCTTCTGAGTCATCTCAGTTGAATCTCTCCTGCCATGGGCAGGGACGCCCCCCACTAGACCAAGTTGCTCAAAGCCCTGTCACATCTGCCACTGAACAGTGCATAATGGGATTCTCTTCAAGAGTCCAACCACCCTTACAGTAAAGAAAGCCTTCCTAATAGCTCCTAATTTCACCCTAGTTCAGGTTTGCTCATTACCCCACATCGTATCACTACAAATCATGAATAATGAGCCCATCTTTCATCTCTGCCACCTGTAAGAACTGGAAGGCTGCTCTAAGGTCTCCCTGGAAACATCTCCAACTAAAAAACTGCAACTCTCACAGCATCTCCTCATGCAGGAGAAGCTTGGACCAAACCATCCTCAAGACCTCTTCTGCCCCTTTTATGCAGAAGGTCCCTATCATGCTTATACTGAGGGGGCCAAGAGCTAAACACAGAACTGCAGTCTCAGGAGAGCACAGGAGAGAATTACCACCCTCGACTTACTGGACATGCTTATCTTGAAGCAGCACAGCATGTGATTGACTTTCATCCTTCCACCAATTCTTGTAGGGGTTGTGCTCACTTCTAGTCAACTAGGACTTCCCCAGTATAGGCAAGGCTGCTGAGACATGATGGAAGGTGGTTTGGTGAGCACTGACACCAGCCCCTGCAGTACCCTTGGGGGGATCCCATCCAGCCCCCTACTCTTGTGTATGGTTTAATGTACTTGCAGGTCAACAACCATTTCTTCCTCTGTTCTGGGAGCTTTGTTATGTTCCCCTTCCTTGCATTTCATCTCAGGCCAGCTGGGAACCCAAAGAATAACTGGTCTTAGTAGTAAGGACTGATGGAAATAAGGCACAAAGTACCTCAGCTTTTTCCTCCTCCTTTATGACCGTTTACCCCACATCAAATCAAGGATGGAGATTCCCCATAGAACTTCTTTGGTGGACAATATAGAACCAGTTTTTCTTGTCCTTTATGGCCATGGTTGAAAAAAGATTGAGTAGAGCCTTGTCCTTTCTGAAATTCTCCTGGGAAAACCTCACAACATCCTTGGAGGCCTGCTGAGGTGTCTGCCCCTTCCTCCAAAACTCATAAACTCCCATCTTTTTCCTAAGTCCCAACCAAAGCTTCCTTCCTTCTGAGCCAGACCATTCTTCGGCTCAAGCTCGACTCTTGGCACATGGAGACTCTATCAAACACAGGGCAATGCTATGGAACCTACAACAGAAGCCAAGGCTCAAGCCCTGTAATTAACAGAACCATGCAACTTGAAGCCAATATGATTTTAAATTGCCAGGCCAGGTGGAACCAACACTTAGCAGAATAAAGTTAAAGACAGGCCCAAAAACAGGCTTACTGAGCTGGCAGCAAGGTGGGGTGACAGCAAATTTGATGGAAGGGGCATGCCTCACGCCCAGCACACCTCCAATGCCCAGTCCAGCCTTCCAGGGTTGCAAGGAAATGGGTCCCCACTGGACAATGCACCCACACACCACACCACATGAATGCCATAGGAGGACCTCACTGATGACACCCCACCTCTCCTATGCTTTGCCCGTGCCTCCAAAATGCTTTGACACACACCTTGCCTACAAATCCATCCCAGTACCGACTCTCCCTTCAAAGCTGCCGCCAGGGCCAATGGGACACGACCTCAAGAAGAGGACAGGAAAAGGGAGCCTTGTGGCCAGGAAAATACGCCCCACCTCATGACTCTCCAGGCTGTGGCATGCAAGATCTGCCTGTCTGAAACCTGCTGCCATGTGCAAAGGCTGTCTCTCTGCCTCAGGCACTCCAGGACCAGCATAAAAGCCGAGCCAGAGCCTCTCTCACTCACACACTTCTCCTGACGCCTTCTGCTCCACGCTCAGCAAGGTGAGCCTCAAACCCCTTCCCCTCCAGCTCCTGCCCTGCTTGGCCCAGCTCTTCCAGCCCCTCACACCTTCCCCCCGCTTCACTTTCTCAACCTCCTCTCTTCCAGGGCCCCTCCACACCACAGACATGGCCTGCAACACCCTCTGCAGCCCCTGCGGACCCACCCCGCTGGCTAACAGCTGCAACGAGCCCTGTGTCAGGCAGTGTGAGGACTCCCGGGTCGTCATCCAGCCTTCCACCGTGGTGGTCACCTTGCCAGGACCCATCCTCAGCTCCTTCCCCCAGAGCACCGCTGTGGGATCCTCCGCATCCGCTGCCGTGGGCAACGAGCTCAGCGCCCAGGGAGTGCCTGTCTCCTCTGGAGGCTTTGGCTATGGCCTTGGCTATGGCCTTGGCTATGGCTACGGCTTGGGAGGCCTGGGCTGCTATGGAGGCAGATGGGGCTGCTACCGCTGCTAAGGGCCCTCTTCACCAGCCCTTACAGCAATAACCAAAACCCCAGAGCCCACATTGTGGATTGTGGATGCATCTCCAGGCCTCTTCTGGCACTTGGTCTTGCCAAGGGAAGAGGGTCAGCCGGGGTTGAGCCAAACACGGCCCCTCTACCTCTTCCCCTACTCCCTCTTTCCTTCTCTGCATCACCTCTTGTCTTGTGTTTGCTACTCTCCTTTGAAACTCTCTGCTCAAAAAACAAAGACCACTACGGCCCTCCACTCTGCCTTTCCTATGGTGGGGTGTGAAGACCTTGTGGCTCTCATATGAGCTTCAGCATACAAAGGATGTTGCCTTATGTTCCCCTGACCTGTATCTCAGACTGGCACCCTCATACCTGGCACTCTTTGCTTTTCATGGTATTTTTTTCCATCAATAAAGTTCTCCTGCATCACAGCCTTCAACATCTCCTGAGTTTTTCTTTCTTCTCCCCAGGATCATCAAACCTCACACACAAGAAAGGCAGGCTCATTACACCTTCAGAGGTCATCTAGTCCACCCCACCTGCAGGAAGCAACATCTTCACTAGAGCAGATCACTCAGAGCCCATCAAGCCACGCAGCACACAATCAGAGAATGGTTTGAATTGGAAGGGAGCTTAAAAGTCATCTAGTTGCAACTCTCCTATCATGAGCAGGGACACTGTCCACTAGACCAGGCTGCTCAAAGACCCATCCAGTCTTGCCTGGAAGACTGCCAGGGACCCAGGGACATTCTCCAAGTGTCCAACCAGCCGTAGAGGAAAGAAAACCTTCCAAATAGCTCACCTAAACCTACCTTCTCAGCTTTGTCGTTGATCACCTATTGTATCATCACAAGTCCTATGAAGAGTCTGTACCCATCTTTCCTCCAAACTTCCTGGCAGTCCTGGAAGGCTGCTCTAAGGTCTCCCTGGAAACTTCTCCAGCGTAAAGAACCCCAACTCTCTCAGCCTGTCCTCAAGCAGGAGAAACTTTGACACAACCATCTTCATGGCCTCTTCTGTCCCCTTCATACAAAAGGTCCCTGTCCTTATGCTGGGGGCTCACAGCTAAACACGGGACTCCAGTCTCAGGAGAGCACAGTAAAGATGCAAAATATGCTCCCTGGATCTGACAGACATGCTTCTTTTGATGCAGGACAGCGTATGATCAGCTTTCCTAATTCTACACCTTTCCTATGGAACCTACATCAGAAGCCATGCCTCTAGCCCCTCATTAACACAACCATGCAACATGAAGCCAATACAGAGAGCTACCAGTTGCCAGGCCAGGGGGAACCAAGACATCACAGAGCAATGAGAAAGGCAGGACAAAAACAGGCTTACTGAGCTGGCAGCAAGGTGGGGAGACAGCGAATATGATGGAAGGGGCATGCCTCATGCCCAGCACACCTCCAAAGCTGACTCCAGCCTTCCAGGGCTGCAAGGAAATGGGTTCCCACTGGACAATGCACAACACAACACACCACATGAATGCCACGGGAAGACCTCACTGATGACACCCCACCTCTCCTATGCTTTGCCCGTGCCTCCAAAATGCTCTTACACACACCTTGCCTACAAATCCTTCCATTTCCTCATAAAGAAGGTGTTCCACTCCCTCCATTATCTTGGTGGCACTCTGCTGGGCTCTTTCAAGGAGTTCTATGTCCTTCTTGAGCTGAGGGGCCCAGAACTGGGCACAATATTCCAGGTGGGGTGTCACCAGGGCAGAGAAGAGGGGGAGATGGACCTCTTTTGAGCTATTAACTACCCCCCTGTTCATGCACCCCAGGATGCCATCAGCCTTCTTGGCCATGTTCTTGGCAGCACAACCCTCTGGGGTGTCAGCCACCCCTCCCAGCTTTCTGTCATCAGAAAACTTGCTGACAGTGCACTCTGTGCCCTCATCCAGTTCCTTGATGAACATACTGAATGGTACTGGTCCCTCTACTAACCTCTGAGGGACTCCACTAGACACAGGCCTCCAGACAGACTCTGTCCCATTGACCACAACTCTCTGACTTCTTCCCTTCAACCAGTTCACAATCCACCTCACTACCAGATCCCCCAGACCCCTGTTTCTCAGTTTAGCCATGAGGATGCCATGGGAGACAGTGTCAAAAGCTTTACTGAAATCAAGGCAAGTCACATCCACTGCCTTACCATCATCTATCCACCTGGCTCACAGAAGGCTATCATGTTGATCAAACAGGAATTGCCCTTGGTGAAACCATGCTGATTCTCCTAATGACCATCTGATCCTTGAGATAACATACATCTCTCTTGGTGCCCAGAGACTGCACCCAGGGTAAGTTATTCCATCACCTTTCCAGGGATGGAGGTGAGGCTGACCGGTCTGTACTTACCCAGCACCTCCTCCTTGCCCTTCAGTGTACTGTTCACCCCCAGGTCCTTTTCCACCAGGCAGCTGTCAAGATAATCCTCCTTACTCCTGTAGCGTTGCCTGGCATCATTGTGACCTGGCACTGAGCCTTCTTGAACCTCATACAGCTGGCCTTCACCCATCAATCCAGCCAATCCAGTTCCCTCTTTGGAGGCTTCCTAACCTCAAGCTGTTCAACACTTCAGCCAACCTTGGCTCCATGCTAAGGGTGCCCTCAATCCCCTTGTCCACATCACTGATAAAGATATTAGACAGAAATGGCCCCAGGACGGGGTCTTGGGGAACACCACTGGGCCACCCAGCCAGGTTTTACCCAGCAGAGGGTACACCCAAGTCAAGCCAAGTTATGACCTCCTAGTTTCTCAAGGAGAATGCTGTGGGAAACTCTGTCAAAAGCTTTACTAAAGGCCAGGTAGACAACATCCACAGCCATTCCCTCACCCATTAAGCAGGTCACCTTGTCATGGCAGCAGACCAGAAGGCTCAAGCAGAACCTGCCTCTCATAATCCCATGATGACTGATCACCTGCTTGTCCTGTATGTGCTATGAGGTGGCACTCAAGGTGATCTGTAACAAACTGCCCTGGTACAAAGTTCAGACTGACAGGTCTCTAGTTCCTACATCTTCCTTCCAGCCTTTCTTGTAGGTGGGTATCACCTTTGCTCACTTCCAGACAGCTAGGAGTTCCCCAGTGTAGGCAAGACTGCTGAGATGTGATAGAAGGTGTTTTGGTGACCACTGATACCAGCCGCCTCAGTAGCCTTGGGGTGGATCCCATCTGGCCCTCTACACTTGTGCATGGCTAAGAGGTGTAGCAGGTTACCAACCATTTCTACTTCTGTTATGAGGGATTTGGTATGATCCAATATTTCCCATCCATCCCAGGGCTTCTAGAGAACAACCGGTCTTAGTATTCAGTGCTGAGGCACAAACTAACTCAGGCTTTTTCTCCTCCATTTTTGCTGTGTTTCCCCCACATCAAAGGACGGAGACTCTCTGCACACACACCTTGCCTACAAATCCATCCCAGTACCGACTCTCCCTTCAAAGCTGCCGCCAGGGCCAATGGGACACGACCTCAAGAAGTGGACAGGAAAAGGGAGTGTTGTGGCCAGGAAAACACACCCCACCTCATGACTCTCCAGGCTGTGGCATGCAAGATCTGCCTGGTCTGAAACCTGCTGCCATGTGCAAAGGCTGTCTCTCTGCCTCGGGCACTCCAGGACCAGCATAAAAGCCAAGCCAGAGCCTCTCTCCCTCACACACTTCTCCTGACACCTTCTGCTCCACGCTCAGCAAGGTGAGCCTCAAACCCCTTCCCCTCCAGCTCCTGCCCTGCTTGGCCCAGCTCTTCCAGCCCCTCGCACCTTTCACCCCCTGCGCTTTCTCAACCTCATCTCTTCCAGGGCCCCTCCACACCACAGACATGGCCTGCAACACCCTCTGCCGCCCCTGCGGACCCACACCACTGGCTAACAGCTGCAACGAGCCCTGTGTCAGGCAGTGTGAGGATTCCCGTGTCGTCATCCAGCCTCCCGCTGTGCTGGTCACCCTGCCAGGACCCATCCCCAGCTCCTTCCCCCAGAGCACCGCTGTGGGATCCTCCGCATCCGCTGCCGTGGGCAATGAGCTCAGTGCCCAGGGAGTGCCTGTCTCCTCTGGAGGTTTTGGCTATGGCCTTGGCTATGGCCTTGGCTATGGCTATGGCTTGGGAGGCCTGGGCTGCTATGGAGGCAGATGGGGCCGCTACCCCTGCTAAATGGCCTTCACCACCATCCTGACACCACCATACTGATATCTGCAAGTCAGTCTGTGGATTGAAGACATGGCTGTTGCCTTCTACTGCCTTCTCCATGGTTCCATCTCTCATGGCACAAAGCAAAGAAGTGACCTGCACAGACTGAGGCAAATATGGCCCCATTCACCTCCTCTTCTTCTACCACTTCCTTTTTTGCACCTCCAATTCTCTTCTCTCTGCTACTCTCCAGTCTAAAAATCTGCTCACAAACCAAAGACCAACAGGGACCTCGACTGTGCCACTCCCACAGTGGGACAGGAACAGCTCGTGGCTCTACTAAGAGCTCCAGAAGACAACAGCATTGGCTGCTGCTCACTTGACCTGTACCTCACACGGGCGCTGCAGCTGCTCTCAATTCCTCCCTCTTCAATGTATTTTTTTGTCAATAAACTTCTCCTGCAGCACAGCCTTCAACAGCTCCTTGTTCATTCTTTTCCCTCTCAAGTCTCATCCAACCTCACCCACCAAAATGCCAAGGCTCAAGAAGCCACGCACGCGGCTTGACAAATGCCTGTCAGTTCTTCCTCTGGGATGGGCACCCCAAAACATTCCCACCTGCACCCAGTGTGCTTCCAGCCCATCATACAAGACCTTCCCTTCCCAAAAAACAGCTTGGGCACACTTCTGCAGTTCTACCCATGCCTCTGACACAAGGCATCCTTTCTTCTGGGGTACATTGCCCTGCATGCTGGGTCGCCACTGAGGTTCTGGCATTCCCCTGTCTGCAGTGGAAACTAGAGAGAAAGAATGACCCAAGTTCTGTGTGTCTACAGAACAGCAGAGAAACCACAAAGCCTGAGATTTATAGAATCAGGGAATGACAGGATCACAGGAGAGTTTTAGTAGGAAGGGACCTGAAAGAACATTTAGTGGAAACTTTCCTGAGCAGGGACTCCCTCTGCTAGACCAGACTGCTCAAAGCCTCATCCAACCTGCCCTTGAACACTGCCTGGGACCCCAAGACAAACGCAGCTTCTGCTAGCATGCTCTTCAAGTGTCCAACGATCCATGGGGTTAGGAAAGCCTTCCTAATTCCTCACCTAAATCTACATTCACACAGTTTTGTTCTTAACCCCTCATCTTATCACTACACATCCTGATAAGGAGGCTCTGCCCATCTTTCCTCCCATCACCTTCTTGTGCTTCCCTGCACTGACACTCCTTTACAGAAGCATTTTCTACATCCCCTTCCACAGGAACAAGACCAGGCTCACCAGCCTCTACTTTCCCTGATCTTCTTCCCTGCACTTCTCACACAGACAAGCCTTAGGTGCTTTCTGGCAGATATTACCAACCCCTCCCAAGCAATACGAACTCAATGAGTTAAGATGTCTACTAAAGAAATGCAGCCAGCTCCTTCCCTCACCACTGCTGGGGACATCCCATCAGGACCACAGAGCTGTGTACATCCAGCTGTCAAGCACACCCTCCTACCTCTCAGTGTCATTGTTAGCAATAAGGAAGTCTCCACTGACAACCAGCCCAAAAAACACGCCCCTTGGCTAAACTGGGGCTGCCTTGCCTTTCCTAAGGCCTTCAGCATTCATCATCCACCACCAGGGCCTCAGCTCTGCAGCCACATGCTGCACACCTGGCTCCAGCTCGCCCTGGACATCTGCAGACTCTCCTTCTGCCATCAAACACTGTGCAGAGAAGAGGCCTCACACCTCAGCATGCATCCTAAGTAAAGATATCAATGTTCCTGCAGCACCACATCCTCTCTCTGCGGCTTCCACTCTCCTCTGCCTCTCCTCACACTCACGGGCTCTCCACAGTCTCCCCTGCCCATGCAAAATAGCCATGGTGTGTGGCAGCGTCACACCAGAGCCCGGCCTACAGACCTGTCATCCTGAGGAAAGGGCAGCACTGCTGAGGGGCAAACACCAGCCCATGGGGAGCCTGGCAGGCCTCCCATCAAGAACATGGATTGGCAGACTTGTGTGTCCTGCGCAAGGGCCACCACTACAATGGCTTGTTCTCACAAGAATCCCTCATCTGCCTGCTTGCACTCAAGCGTCACGGATGGCCCCATGGGAGAATAAGCCCAAAGATGCAGCCCCCTTTTTTCTCAAAGACAGAAGCTTGGGAGACACCGGGGCAGGAAGACTGAACCACAGAGCACAACCTCCTGGAAAGGCCAGCCCTAAAGACACGCTGAGCCTCATGGCACCAAGGCTGGGGAAGAACTGAATGCCATGGAAAGAGCAGCACCTCACCTGGCACAGCTCCGATGCACAGACCAGCCATCCAGGTCTGCCAGAAAATGGGGAACTTGCTTCACAACACATCCAAAAACCACACCACAAAAATGCTGTGGCATGACCTCAGTGACCTCACCCCAGCTCTCCTAAGCTTTGGATGTGTCTTCTGCCCGTCCTGACACACACACTCAACACCAAGAATTTGGCATTTCAAAGCTGCCGCCAGGGACAAGTGGACATGGTGTCACGAGAAGGACATGGAATGGCAGAAAAGTGTGGCCAGGTAAACACGCCCCATCTCATTATTAAAGATGCTGTGGCAGGCAAGTCCTGCTTGAATGAAATATGTGGTCACTCACAAAGGTTGTCACACCCCTCTGGGACCAGCATAAAACCTGAGCTAGAGCCTCTCTCCCTCACACACCTCTCCTGACGCCTTCTGCTCCACGCTCAGCAAGGTGAGCCTCAAACCCCTTCCCCTCCAGCTCCTGCCCTGCTTGGCCCAGCTCTTCCAGCCCCTCACACCTTTCCCCCCCTGCGCTTTCTCAACCTTCTCTCTTCCAGGGCCCTTCCACACCACAGACATGGCCTGCAACACCCTCTGCAGCCCCTGCGGACCCACCCCGCTGGCTAACAGCTGCAACGAGCCCTGTGTCAGGCAGTGTGAGGACTCCCGGGTCGTCATCCAGCCTCCTGCTGTGCTGGTCACCCTGCCAGGACCCATCCTCAGCTCCTTCCCCCAGAGCACCGCTGTGGGATCCTCCGCATCCGCTGCCGTGGGCAACGAGCTCAGCGCCCAGGGAGTGCCTGTCTCCTCTGGAGGCTTTGGCTATGGCCTTGGCTATGGCCTTGGCTATGGCTATGGCTTGGGAGGCCTGGGCTGCTATGGAGGCAGATGGGGCCGCTACCGCTGCTAAGGGCTGTCACTAACACCGCTGACACCAACCACCACAACTCCTGCAGTCCATACTGTGGACTGGGAATACACCTCATCAATAAACTTCTCCTGCATCACAGCATTTGAAGTCTCCTCAGGGTTTTTTTCATTCTTCCAAAGCTCAAACAACCCAAAGTCAGGGCTCAAGCAGCCAGCAGTCTTGGTTAACCAATGGATGCCAGATCTCTCTTTAGGATGGGTACCCTGAGACGACCATCCCACTTCCATATGGGGCACTTCTGGCCTGACACACATGACCTTCCTTTGCCTAAAGAAAAGCTTTGATGCCTTTTTTCGAGCCTACACATGCCTCTGATGCCTCTCTGATAGGGTAACATGGCCTAGGGACCAGGTGAGCACAGAGACTGCCCCTCCACAACTGGGAAAGGGAGGGAAAATATGACAAGAGCTTTATGCATCGACATGAGGACAGAGACAGCACAGAATCAGAGAATGATTTGGGTCAAAGTCATCTTATTTGCAACTGTCCTTCCATGAGCAGGGGCGCCCTTAGCTAGACCAGGCCGCTCAAAGCCCCATCCAACCTGCCCTTGATATTTGCCAGGGAGCCACAGACACAGATCTGCAGATGGGTTCCTCTTCAAGTGTCCAATTGCTCTTACAGTAAAGAATAATGAGTCCACCTTTCCTCCATGCCTCCTGTAAGAACCGGATGGCTGCTCTAAGCTCTCCCTGGAAATGTCTCCAACTAAACAACTGCAACTCTCTCAGCCTGTCCTCATGCAGGAGAAACTCTGACCAGATCATCTTCAAGGCCTCTTCTGCCCCCTTATGCAGAAGGTCCCTATCCTTCTGCTGGGGAAGTAGAGCTAAATACAGGACTCCAGACTGACGAGTGCAGAGTAGACGGAGAGAATTACCTCTCTCGAGTTACTGGTCACACTTCTCTTGATGCAGCCCAGCCTATGATCAGCTTTTCTCCTTCCACCCATTCTTGTTGGTGGGTATCAGGCTTGCTCACTCCCAGTCAACTAGGACTTCCCCAGTACAGGCAAGACTGCTGAGGCATGATGGAAGGTGGTTTGGTGAGCACTGACACCAGTCCCTCACAGGACCCTTGGGGGGATCACATCTGGCCCCCACCCCTGTGTATGGCTCAGTAGCATAGCAGGCCAACAACCATTTCTGATTTTGCCCGGGGGGCTTTGTTATGTTCCCCTTCCTTGTCTTCCATCTCAGGCGGGATGGGCACCCAGAAAAAAAATAGGTCTTAATATTCTGTGATGAGGACCAAAGTAATTCAGCCTTTTCTTCCTCCTTTGTTGCTATGTCTCCCACACATCAAAGAAAGGATGGAGATTCTCCTAAGCATTTTCCACATCCCCTTCCAAAGGAACAATAAACAGGCTCACTAGTCTCTACCTTCCCACATCTTCGTTCCCGTACCTCTTACACAGAGCAGCCTTAGGAAGTCTCTGCAGGCCTTTAGCAACCACTCCCAAGTGACAACACCTCTAAAAGACAATCAAGAAGGGCCTCCCAAAGAAGTCAGCCAGCTCCCACCTTCACCTGTTATGCTGACATACCCCATAAGGCCCCTCGCAGGTCTGAGCCGGCACTTACCAAGCACTCATGACTAAAGCTGCAGGACAATGGCCTGCTCTCACAAGCAGCCATCCTCTGCCTGCTTGGTACTCACACACCAGGGACCGCCCAATGGGGGCAGAAGCCTGAAGATGCTGCCCCCTTTCTCCCAGACACAAACTCTGCAGACACAGGGGCAGCAGGACAGAACCACAGATCACAACCAGTGGGACACAAGGCCTAAGGACACGCTGAGC
Source organism: Laterallus jamaicensis coturniculus (assembly GCA_022605575.1). Lineage (NCBI taxonomy): Eukaryota > Metazoa > Chordata > Aves > Gruiformes > Rallidae > Laterallus > Laterallus jamaicensis. The sequence continues at coordinate 313,694 of JAKCOX010000224.1, read as the reverse complement.
CTCATGGCAGCAAGGCAGGGAAGGCCTTAATGCCTTCAATGGGCACATTTACAATACACAGACCAGCCCTTCATGGAGGCACACCACAGGACAGCTTTGGCATGACCTCAGTGACCTCACCCCAGCTCTCCTAAGCTTTGGATGTGTCTTCTGCCCGTCCTGACACAGACACTCAATACCAAGAATTTGGCATTTCAAAGCTGCCGCCAGGGACAAGTGGACATGGTGTCACGAGAAGGACATGGAATGGCAGAAACGTGTTGCCAGGAAAACACACCCCACCTCATTGCTAACCAGGCTCTGGCAGGCGAGACCTGCTTCATAAAAACACAGAGAAGCCTTAGGAGCTCTCTGACAGCCATTATCAACTCCTCATAGGCAATATGAACTCAATGTGATAATCGAGATGCCCACTGATAAAATTCAGCCAGCTCCCCACCTCACCACTCCTGGGGACATCCCATCTCGGCCACAGAGTGTGTACATCCAGCTGTCAGGCACACCATCCTACCTCTCTATAACATTCTTAGCCACAAGGAAGTCTCCACTGACAACCAGCACAAAAAATACACCCCTTGGCTAAACTGGAGCTGCCTTGCCATTCCTAAGGCCTTCAGCATTCATCATCCACCACCAGGGCCTCAGCTCTGCAGCCACATGCTGCACGGCTGGCTCCAGCTCACTCTGGACATCTACAGACCCTCCTTCTGCCATCAAACACTGTGCAGAGAAGAGGCCTCACACCTCAGCATGCACCTTAAGTAAAGATCGCAATGTTCCTGCCACAGACATCCTCTCCCTGCGGCTTCCACTCTCCTCTGCCTCTCATCACACTCATGGGCTCTCCAGAGTCTCCCCTGCCCATGCAAAGTAGCCATGGTGTGTGGCAGCGACACACCAGAGCCCGGCATAAAAACCTGTCAGCCTGAGGAAAGGGCAGCACTGCTGAGGGGCAAACACCAGCCCATGGGGAGCCTGGCAGGCCTCCCGTCAACAACATGGATTGGCAGGCCTATGAGAAACAACCTTAGGAGACACGGGGACAGCAAGACTGAACCACAGAGCAAAACAACCTGGAAAGGCCAGGCATAAAGACACACTGACCCTCATGGCAGCAAGGTGGGGAAGGCCTGAATGCCATGGAAAGGGCAGCACCTCACCTGGCACAGCTCCAATGCACAGACCAGCATTCCAGGTCTGCCAGAAAATGGGGCACTTGCTTCACAGCATATCCGAAAAACCACACCACATGAGTGCCCGTGGCATGACCTCAGTGACAACACCCCAGCTCTCCTAAGCTTTGGTTGTGTCTTCTGCCCGTCCTGACACACACACTCAACACCAAGAATTTGGCATTTCAAAGCTGCCGCCAGGGACAAGTGGACATGGTGTCACGAGAAGGACATGGAATGGCAGAAAAGTTTGGCCAGGAAAACACGCCACACCTCATTATTAAAGATGCTGTGGCAGGCAAGTCCTGCTTGAATGAAATATGTGGTCACTCACAAAGGCTGTCACACCCCACTGGGACCAGCATAAAAGCCAAGCCAGAGCCTCTCTCCCTCACACACTTCTCCTGACGCCTTCTGCTCCACGCTCAGCAAGGTGAGCCTCAAACCCCTTCCCCTCCAGCTCCTGCACTGCTTGGCACAGCTCTTCCAGCCCCTCGCACCGTTCCTCCCCTGCGCTTTCTCAACCTTCTCTCTTCCAGGGCCCTTCCACACCACAGACATGGCCTGCAACACCCTCTGCAGCCCCTGCGGACCCACCCCGCTGGCTAACAGCTGCAACGAGCCCTGTGTCAGGCAGTGTGAGGACTCCCGTGTCGTCATCCAGCCTCCCGCTGTGCTGGTCACCCTGCCAGGACCCATCCTCAGCTCCTTCCCCCAGAGCACCGCTGTGGGATCCTCCGCATCCGCTGCCGTGGGCAACGAGCTCAGCGCCCAGGGAGTGCCTGTCTCCTCTGGAGGCTTTGGCTATGGCCTTGGCTATGGCCTTGGCTATGGCTACGGCTTGGGAGGCCTGAGCTGCTATGGAGGCAGATGGGGCCGCTACCGCTGCTAAGGGTTCTCGCCAGCACCCCTGACACCAACCACCAAAACCCCAGAGTCCACATCATGGATTGAGAATGCACCTCCAAGCCTCTTCTGGCACTTGGTCTTGCCATCTTCATTTGCTCTGCTCATGTTTTTAAGCAATGAAGCAGGGAACAGGGCCAGCCCGGGCTGAGGCAAACACGGCCCTTCTACCTCTTCCCATTCTCCCTGTTTCCTTCTCTGCACCGACTCTTCTCTTATTTCTACTGCTCTTCCCTGAGACCACCTGCTCAAAAACCAACGGGCACTAAGGACCTCCAGTCTGCCCATCCTATGGAGGGGTGTGAAGGCCTTGCGGCTCTGGTAAGAGCTCCAGCCTACAAAGGATATTGGCTCATGGTCCCCTGACCTGTATCTCAGATGATCACCCTCATACTTGGAACTCTTTCCTGTTCGTGGTATTTATCTCCATCAATAAATTTCTCCTGCATCACAGCCTTCAACATCTCCTTGTTTATTCTTTCATCTCCCAAGGTTCATCCAACATCAAATCACAAGAAAGGCAGGCTACAAGTAGCCATTGGGGTGGGTTCACCAGTGGATGCCAGAGCTCTTGTTAAGACGGGTATTCTGAGAAAACCCTCCCACTTCCACCTGGGGCAGTTCCAGGCTGACACACAAGATCTTCACTGCCCAAAGAAAAGCTTGGATACCTTTATTCACTTCTACACATGCCTCTGATTCCTCTCTGATAGGGTAACACGGCCTGGGGACCAGGTGAGCACAGAGACCCACTATCACTGCCCCTCCACAACTGGGAAGGGGAGGGAAAATATGACAAGAGCTTTGTGCATTGACATGAGGACAGAGACAGTAAAGTATCAGAGAATCAGAGAATGGTTTCGGTTGGAAGGGACCTTCAATGTCTTCTCAGTTGCATCTCTCCTGCCATGAGCAAGGACACCCTCCACTAGACCAGGGTGCTCTGGCCACCCTGGCTTTGAACACTGCCAGTGACCCAGGCACACAGAGCTCCATAGGGGAACTTCTTCAAATGACCAATCACCCTTACTGGAAAGAAAGCCTTCCTAATAGCTCACCTAAATCTACCCTCGTTTAGGTTTCCTTATTACCTCTCAATATATCACTACACATCCTGAATATGGAGTCCATCTCCATCTTTCCTCCACACCTCCTGTCAGTTCTGGAAGGCTGCTCTAAGGTCTCCCTGGAAACTTCGTTAGCATAAAGAATCCCAACTCTCCCAGCCTGTCCTCAAACAGGAGAAGCTTTGACATGACCATCTTCATGGCCTCTTCTGCCCCATTTATGCAGAAGGTCCCTATCATGTTTATACTGGGGGGTCCAGAGCTAAACACAGGACTCCAGTCTCAGGAGAGCACAGCAGAGAATTACCTCCCCTGACCTGCTGGACACGCTTCTCTTGATGCAGCCCAGCACGTTATTGGCTTTCCACTTAGTCCATGTCATTTGCCAACAGGAAACGCCTCGCTGAGAATCACCAAATCATTTCCCTTGGAAAGGACCATTGCCATCCTCAAGTCACACTGTTCAGCTCACAATACCAAGTCCACCTCAAAACCACATCCCTAAGCACCACATCGACACATCTTTTCCATACCTTCAGGGATGCTGACTCAAGCATTGCCCTGGGCTGTCTCTTCCAGTGCTTCATAACCCTTTGACTCAAGACATCCTTCCCAAGAGCCAACAAAAACTCCCCTGGAAGCAATTGAGGCCATTTCCTCTTGTCTAAGCAAAAGTTGCCTCACAGCCACCTTTCTAAAAACACCACTTAGGGAGTGGACAACAGCGATAGGGGCTCCTCTCAGCTGCCTTTTCTGCAGGCTGAGCACCTACACTGCCTTAGTGACTCCACATGAGCTTTGTTCTTCTTCACCACATTCATTTCTCTCTGGATATATCCCACCACAGCCCAGCCCACACACGTGGCAGCCACAGAAAAGGGCATCACTGCAAAGGGGCCAAAAATTTCTTGGGGAGCCTGGCTGGCCTCCTGATATGACAGGGCTCTCCAGTTAATAACCAGGGCAGCCAGGACCACAACTGGCTCTCACAAACAGCCCTCCACTCCGTGCCTGCACTCAGGGGTCAGAAGATGAAACAGGCAACCTCCTTTCTTCCAGGTACAACCTTACAAGCAAGAGGGGCACAAAGAAACCTCAGAGCACACCCAAAACTAAATGACCAGGATTAAAAACAGGTTTAGTGAGCTATGAGCAAGTTTAGGAGAGAGCAAATATGCTGGAAGGTGCCTAGCAAACCCCCAAAGTCAAGAGAATCCTTCCAGGTTTGGAAGGAAATGGGCCCCGGCTGAAGAATGCACCCACACCACACACCACATGAATGGAGGGCCTCTCCAATGACACCCCACCTCTCCTAAGCTTCACCTGTGCCTCCAGAATGCTTTTACACACACCTTGCCTACAAATCCATCCCAGTACTTACTCTCCCTTCAAAGCTGCCGCCAGGGCCAATGGGACACGACCTCAAGAAGAGGACAGGAAAAGGGAGCCTTGTGGCCAGGAAAACACACCCCACCTCATGACTCTCCAGGCTGTGGCATGCAAGATCTGCCTGTCTGAAACCTGCTGCCATGTGCAAAGGCTGTTTCTCTGCCTCAGGTACTCCTGGACCAGCATAAAAGCCAAGCCAGAACCTCTCTCCCTCACACACTTCTCCTGACGCCTTGCTGAGCTGGAAACAAGGTGGGGAGAGAGCAAATATGATGGAAGGGTGCCCTCAATCCACATCACTGATGAAGATATTACACAGAACTGGCTCCAGGACTGGGTCTTGGGGAACACCACTTGTGACCGGCCACCAACGGGATTAAACTCCATTGATCACAAGTCTTTGGGCTTCCCAGCCACCCAGGTTTTACTCAGCAGAGGGAACACCCACCCAAGCCAAGAGAAACAAGATTCTCAAGGAGAATGCTGTAGGAAACATTCGCAAAGACTTTAGAAACACCAGGTAGACAACATCCACAGCCATTCCATCATCCATTAAGCAGGTCACCTTGTTATGGAAGCAGGTCAGGAGAGTCAAGCAGAACCTGCCTTTCAGAACCCATGATGACTGATCACCTAGTTGTCCTATGTGTGCTGTGTGGTGGCACTCAATTTGATCGGCTACATAAACTGCACTGGTACCAAGGCCAGACTGAGAGGCCTGTAATAGCCAGATCTTCCTTCTGGCCATTCTTGCAGGTGGGTATCACGTTTGCTCACTCCCAGTTAAGTAGGACTTCACCAGTATAGGCAAGACTGCTGAGGCATGATGGAAGGTGGTTTGGTGAGCACTAACACCAGTCCCCCACAGGACCCTTGGGGTGTTCCATCTGGCCCCCTACACCTGGGTATGGCTCAGTGGTGTACTAGGTCAACAACCATTTCTTCCTCTGTTCTGGGGACTTTGTTATGTTCCCCTTCCTTGTCTTCCATCTCAGGCAGGATGAGAATCCAGAAAACAACTGGTCTTAGTTTTCTGCAGAGGCACAAAGGAACTCAGCCTTTTCACCATCCTTTGTCCCTATTTTTCCTACACATCAAATAAAGGATGGAGATTCTCCTAAGCATTTTCCACATCCCCTTCCAAAGGAACAATAAACAGGCTCACCAGTCCATACCTTCACACATCTGCCTTCCCGTACCTCTTACACAGAGGAGCCTTAGGAAGTCTCTGCAGGCCTTTAGATACCACTCCCAAGCAACAACACCTCTATAAAAAATCAAGAAGGGCCTCCCAAAGAAGTCAGACAGCTCCCACCCTCACCTGTTATGCTGAAATACCCCATAAGGCCCCACGCAGGTGTGTGCGGGCAGTTGCCAAGCACTCAGGAGCTCTGGACTAACGCTGCCAGGACAATGGCCTGCTCTCATAAGCAGCCCTCTTCTGCCTGCTTGGTACTCACACACCAGGGACAGCCCAATGGGGGTACGAGACTTAAAATGCTGCCCCCTTTCTCCCAGACACAAACTCTGCAGACGCAGGGGCAGCAGGACAGAACCTGAGAGCAAAACCAGTTAGAAAGACCAGGCCTAAGGACACGCTGAGACTCATGGCAGCATGGCAGAGAAGGCCCAAATGCCTTCAGTGGGCACATATACAATGCACAGACCAGCCTTTCATGGAGGCACACCACAAAAATGCCGTGGCATGGCCTTAGTTAGGACACCCGAGCTCTCCTATGCTTTGGTTGGGCCTCCTGCCCGTCCTGACACACACACTCAACACCAAGAATTTGGCATTTCAAAGCTGCCGCCAGGGACAAGTGGACATGGTGTCAGGAGAAGGACATGGAATGGCAGAAACGTGTGGCCAGGAAAACATGCCCCACCTCATTATTAATGATGCTGTGGCAGGCAAGACCTGCATGAATGAAAAATGTGGTCACTCACAAAGTCTGTCGCACCCCTCTGGGACCAGCATAAAAGCCGACCCAGAGCATCTCTCCACAGCCATTCCCTCATCCATTTAGCAGGTCACCTTGTCATGGCAGCAGACCAGAAGGCTCAAGCAGAACCTGCCTTTCATAATCCCATGATGACTGATCACCTGCTTGTCCTGTATGTGCTATGTGGTGGCACTCAAGGTGATCTGTAACAAACTGCCCTGGTACCAAAGTCAGACTGACAGGTCTACAGTTCCTACATCTTCCTTCCAGCCTTTCTTGTAGGTGGGTATCATGTTTGCTCACTTCCAGACAGCTAGGAGTTCCCCAGTGTAGGCAAGACTGCTGAGATGTGATAGCAGGTGGTTTGGAGACCACTGATACCAGCCGCCACAGTAACCTTGGGGTGGATCCCATCTGGGCTTCTACACTTGTACATGGCTAAGAGGTGTAGCAGGTCACCAACCATTGCTGCTTCTGTTATGAGGGATTTGGTATGATCCCCTTTTTCCAATATATATCAGGGCTTCTAGAGAACAACCGGTCTTAGTATTGAGTGCTGAGGGACAAACTAACTCAGGCTTTTTCTACTCCGTTGTCGCTATGTTTCCCCCACATCAAAGGATGGAGACGCTCTGCACACACACCTTGCCTACAAATCCATCCCAGTACCGACTCTCCCTTCAAAGCTGCCGCCAGGGCCAATGGGACACGACCTCAAGAAGAGGACAGGAAAAGGGAGCGTTGTGGCCAGGAAAACACGCCCCACCTCATGACTCTCCAGGCTGTGGCATGCAAGATCTGCCTGTCTGAAACCTGCTGCCATGTGCAAAGGCTGTCTCTCTGCCTCGGGCACTCCAGGACCAGCATAAAAGCCGAGCCAGAGCCTCTCTCCCTCACACACTTCTCCTGACGCCTTCTGCTCCACGCTCAGCAAGGTGAGCCTCAAACCCCTTCCCCTCCAGCTCCTGCCCTGCTTGGCCCAGCTCTTCCAGCCCCTCACACCTTTCCAGCCCTGCGCTTTCTCAACCTCCTCTCTTCCAGGGCCCCTCCACATCACAGACATGGCCTGCAACACCCTCTGCAGCCCCTGCGGACCCACCCCGCTGGCTAACAGCTGCAACGAGCCCTGTGTCAGGCAGTGTGAGGACTCCCGTGTCGTCATCCAGCCTCCTGCTGTGCTGGTCACCCTGCCAGGACCCATCCTCAGCTCCTTCCCCCAGAGCACCGCTGTGGGATCCTCCGCATCCGCTGCCGTGGGCAACGAGCTGGGCGCCCAGGGAGTGCCTGTCTCCTCTGGAGGCTTTGGCTATGGCCTTGGCTATGGCCTTGGCTATGGCTACGGCTTGGGAGGCCTGGGCTGCTATGGAGGCAGATGGGGCTGCTACCGCTGCTAAGGGTTCTCACCAACACCCCTGACACCAAGCACCATGAAGATCCTGGACTCCACATCGTGGATTGACGATTTGACACCGGGCCTCTTCTGGCACTTGGTCTTGCCATCTACATCTCCTTCTCTCATGGCATCAAGCAAGGAAGCAGGGAAGAGGGCTGCCTGGGCTGAGGCAAACATGGCCCCTCTACCTCTTCCTTCTCTGCATCGCCTCTTCTCTTGTGTCTACTACTCTGAAACCACCTGTTCAAAAAACACAAGACTACTATTGTCCTCTTGTGTGCCTCTCCTATGGCAGGATGGGAAGACCTTGTGGCTCTGCTAAGCGCTCCAGCATACAAAGGGTGTTGGCTCATGGTCCCCTGACCTGTATCTCAGACAGGCACCCTCATACTTGGCACTCTGTCCTTTTCATGGTATGTTTTTTCCATCAATAAAGTTCTCCTGCATCACAACCTTCAACATTTTGTTCTTTCTTCTCCCAAGGATCATCCAAGCTCAATCACAAGAGGAAAGGCAGGGCTCAAGAAGCCATTGGGGTGGCTTGACAAATAGATACCAGACCTCTCTTTAGGAAGTGCATTCTGAGAAGACCATCACTGGTACATGGTGCACTCCCAGCCTGTCACACAAGACCTTCAGTTGCCCAAAGAAAAGCGTGGCCACCCTTCTGCATTTCTACCCATGCTTGTGACACAAGACCATAGAATCCACAGTAAGGTTGGAAGGGACCTTTAGAAGCCATCAAGTCCATTTCCACATGGCAGGAAGCAGGGACATCTTCACTAGATTAGGTCACAGCCAAAGCCCCATCAAGGTTGACCTTGAACATCTCCAGGGATGGGGCCTCCACCACCACTCTGGGCAACCTGTTCCAGTGACCCCCCACCCTCATATTGAAGAACTTCTTCCTAATATCCAAACTAAATCTCCCCATTTTGAGTTTGAAATCATCACCCCTTGTCCTATCACTCCAGGCCCTTGGGAACAGCTCTTCCCCAGCTTCCTTATCGGCTCCCTTCAGGGACTGGAAGGCTGCTATAAGGTCCCCTTGGAGCTTTCCCTTCCCCAGGCTGAACAAGCCCAATTCTCACGGTCTTCACAGGAGAGGTGCTCCAGCCCTTTGATGATCATTTTTGTGGCCCTCCTCTGGACTCACTCCAACAGTTCCGTGTCCTCCTTGTGTTGAGGGCTCCAAAGCTGCACACAGTGCTCCAAGTGAGGTCTCCCAGAGCAGAGCAGAGGGACAGAATCCCCTCTCTCAATCTGCTGGCCACACTTCTTGGGACAGAGCCCAGGTTGTGGTTGACCTTTTGGGCTGCAGATGCACATTGGTGGCTCATGTCCAGCTTCTCATCCACAAGGACACCAAAGTCCCATTCCTCTAGGCAGCTTCCCAGCACATCATCTCCCAAACTGTATGGATAACTGGGATTGTCCTGACCCAGCTGCAGGACTCTGCACCTGGCTTTGTTGAACCTCCTGAGGTTCACCTGTGCCCACTTCACCAGACTGTCCAATTCCTTTCTGAGTGGCATCCCAGCCCTCCAGCACATGAACTTCACCACCCAGCTTGGTGTTAGCAGAAAATTTGCTGAGGGTGCACTCAATCCCACTGCCAATATCCTTAAGAAAGATATTAAACAGCACTGGTTCCAGCACAGACCTTTGAGAAACTCTGCTTGCCACTATCATCTATCTAGACCAGGCCCACTACCCTCTGGATGTGACCATCCAGCCAATTCCTTACCCACTGACCAGTCACACAATCACAAGGTTGGAAAAGACCTTGAAGATCATCAAGTCCAACCATTCCGGTCCTGTGCTGAACCATCTCCCTGATCACCTCATCTCCCCATCTGTTAAACACACCCAGGGGTGGGGACTCAGCCCCCTCCCCGGGCAGCCTGTGCCAGGCCCTGATCCTGTCTCAGGCACTGATGCTGTTCTAGGCCCAAATTCCAGGCCCATCCCTGGCCCTGACCCTACTCCAGACCCATTCCAGGCACTATCTCTGCTCCAGCTCCCTATTCCAGGCCCTGAACTTGTTCTAGGCCCCTATTCCAGGCCCAGATCCTGCTCCACGCCCCTATTCCAGACCCTGACCCTGCTCCAGGCCCCTATTCCACAGCCCCACAACTATCTCAGGGAAGAACTTTCCCCACCCATCTAAGCTGACCCTGCCCTGGGGCAGCTTGAGCTCATTGCCCCTTGTCCCATCTCCTGTCCCCTGGCTGAAGAGACCATCGCCCACCTCTCTGCACACTCCTGGCAGGGCAGGGGAGGTCCGTCACCAATTTCATTGTTCTCTGGATATGTCCCACCAGAGCCCAGCCCGCACACATGGCAGCCACACAAAAGGGCAGCACTGTAAGAGGCCCAAAAGAAGCCCTAGGAGAGCCTGGCTGGCCTCCTGATATGACAGGGCTCACCAGTTAAGAACCAGAGCTGCCGGGACCACATCCTGCTCTCCCAAAAACCCTTCTTTTGTCTGCCTGCACTAATACCCCCAAGGCCTTGCCCCAAGGTGCACAAGGTAACAGACAACCTCCCTTCTTCCAGCTACAACCATACAAGCAAGACAGGCACTAAGACAACCCGGAGTAGACCCAATGCAAATGACAAGTGAATAAAAACTTCTGAGCTGGCAGCAAGGTGGGGAGACAGCAAATAGGATGGAAGGGGCATGCCTCACACCCGGCACACCTCCAAAGCCCAGTCCAGCCTTCCAGGGCTGAAAGGAAATGGGCCCCCACTGGACAATGCACCCACACACCACACCACATGAATGCCACATAAGGACCTCACCGATGACACCCCACCTCACCTATGCTTTGCCTGTGCCTCCAAAGTGCTTTGACACACACCTTGCCTACAAATCCATCCCAGTACCGACTCTCCCTTCAAAGCTGCCGCCAGGGCCAATGGGACACGACCTCAAGAAGAGGACAGGAAAAGGGAGCCTTGTGGCCAGGAAAACACGCCCCACCTCATGACTCTCCAGGCTGTGGCATGCAAGATCTGCCTGTCTGAAACCTGCTGCCATGTGCAAAGGCTGTCTCTCTGCCTCGGGCACTCCAGGACCAGCATAAAAGCCGAGCCAGAGCCTCTCTCCCTCACACACTTCTCCTGACACCTTCTGCTCCACGCTCAGCAAGGTGAGCCTCAAACCCCTTCCCCTCCAGCTCCTGCCCTGCTTGGCCTAGCTCTTCCAGCCGCTCACACCTTTCCCCCCCTGCGCTTTCTCAACCTCCTCTCTTCCAGGGCCCCTCCACACCACAGACATGGCCTGCAACACCCTCTGCAGCCCCTGCGGACCCACCCCGCTGGCTAACAGCTGCAACGAGCCCTGTGTCAGGCAGTGTGAGGACTCCCGGGTCGTCATCCAGCCTTCCACCGTGGTGGTCACCCTGCCAGGACCCATCCTCAGCTCCTTCCCCCAGAGCACCGCTGTGGGATCCTCCGCATCCGCTGCCGTGGGCAACGAGCTCAGTGCCCAGGGAGTGCCTGTCTCCTCTGGAGGCTTTGGCTATGGCCTTGGCTATGGCCTTGGCTATGGCTACGGCTTGGGAGGCCTGGGCTGCTATGGAGGCAGATGGGGCCGCTACCCCTGCTAAGGGGTCTCGCCAACACCCCTGACACCAACCACCAAATCACTGGATTCCACATCGTGGATCATGAGTGCACCTTCAGGCCTCTTCTGGCACTAGATCTGGCATCTACATCTCCTCCTCTCATCGTATTAAGCATGGAAGCTTGGAAGGGGGCCAGCCTGGGCTGGTGCAAACACGGCCCCTCTACCTCATCCCCTTCTCCCTGTTTTCTTCTCTTCATTGCCTCCTCTCTTGTGTCTACTACTCTCCCCTGAAACCACCTGCTCAAAAAACAAAGGCCACTATGGACCTGCAGTGTGTCTTTCCTATGTTGCGGCAGGAAGACCTTGTGGCTCTGGTAAGAGCTCCAGCACACAAAGGATGTTGGCTCATGGTCCCCTGACCTGTATCCCAGACGGATACTCTCATACTTGGAACACTTTCCTTTTCATGGTATTTTTCTCCATCAATAAACTTCTCCAGCATCACAGCCTTTCACGTCTCCTCAGTTGTATTTTTATTCTTCCAAAGCTCAACCAACCTCTCACAACCCAAAGTCAGGGCAGCTAGCAGGCTGGGTTGACCAGTGGATGCCAGACATCTCCTTAGGATGTGCATCATGAGAAGACCATCCCATATGACAAGAGCTTTTTGCATCAACATGAGGACAGCAACAGCACAGAATCAGAGAATGGTTTGGGTTGGAAGGGTGCTTAAATGTCATCTCAGTTGCATCTCTCCTGCCATGAGTAGGGACACCCTCCACTACACCAGGCTGCTCACAGCCACATCCAACCTGCCCTTTTACACTGCCAGGGATCCAGAGACATTGAGTAGCACATGGGATCTTCTTCAAGTGTCCAACTGCCCTAACAGGAAAGAAAGCCTTCCTAATAGCTCACCTAAAGCTACCCTCATTCAGGTTGGCTCATTACTCCTCATCATATCACTACACATCCTGAATAACAGGTACATCCCCATCCTTCCTCCACACCTCCTGTCAGTACATGAAGGCTGCTCTAAGGTCTCCATGGACACTTCTCCAGGATAAAGAACACCAAATCTCACAGCCTGTCTTCATACTTGAGGTCAGATGGAACATGATCATGGCCTCTTCTGACCCCTTTTTGCAGAAGGTCCCTATCACGCTTATACTGGGGGGCCAAGAGCTAAATACAGGACTCCAGTCTCAGGAGAGCACAGGAGAGAATTACCTCCCTAGACCCGCTGGACACACTTCTCTTGATGCAGCCAAGCCTATGATCAGCTTTCCTCCTTCCACCAGTTCTTGTAGGTGGGTATCACCTTTGCTCACTTCGAGTCATCCAGTACTTCCCCAGTATAGGCAAGACTGCTGAGACATGCTGGAAGGTGGTTTGGTGACAACTGACACCAGTTTCCACAGTACACTTGGGGGGATCCCATCTGGCCCCCACACTTGTGTATGGCTCAGTAGCGTAGCAGGTCAACAACCATTTCTTCCTGTGTTATGGGGGCTTTGTTCTGTTCCCCTTCCTTGTCTTCCATCTCAGGCAGGATGGACATCCAGAAAACAACGGTTCTTAGGATTCTGTACTGAGGCACAAAGGAACTCAGCCTTTTCACCCTCCTCCTTTGTTCCTATATTTCCCATACAACTAATAAAGGATGGAGATTCTCCTAAGCATTTTCTACATGCCCTCCCAAAGGAACAATAAACAGGCTCACCAGTCTCTACCTTCCCAAATCTTCCTTCCCCTACCTCTTAAACAGAGGAGACTTAGGAAGTCTCTGCAGGCCTTTAGCAACCGTTCCCAAGATACAACACCTCCACAATACAAACAAGAAGGGCCTTCCACAGAAGTTGGCCAGCTCCCACCCTCACCTGATACACTCACATACCCCCATAAGGCCCCACACAGGTGGGTAGGGGCAGTTGCCAAACACTCAGGACCTCTGGACTAAAGCTGCCAGGACAATGGCCTGCTCTCACAAGCAGCCCTCCTATGCCTGCTTGGTATTCACAAAACACGGACCGCCAAATGGTGGCACAAGCCTAAGGATGCTGCCCCCCTTCTCCCAGACACAAACTCTGCAGACACAGGGGCAGCAGGACAGAACCAGAGAGAGGAACCAGTGGGAAAGACCAGGCCCAAGGACACGCTGAGCCTCATGGCAGCAAGGCAGAGAAGGCCTAAATGCCTTCAGTGGGCACATATACAATGCACAGAGCAGCCTTTCAAGGAGGCACACCACAAAAATGCCGTGGCATGGCATTAGTTAGGACACCCGAGCTCTCCTATGCTTTGGTTGGGCCTCCTGCCCGTCCTGACACACACACTCAACACCAAGAATTTGGCATTTCAAAGCTGCCGCCAGGGACAAGTGGACATGGTGTCAGGAGAAGGACATGGAATGGCAGAAACGTGTGGCCAGGAAAACACGCCCCACATCATTATTAATGATGCTGTGGCAGGCAAGACCTGCATGAATGAAAAATGTGGTCACTCACAAAGTCTGTCGCACCCCTCTGGGACCAGCATAAAAGCCGACCCAGAGCATCTCTCCACAGCCATTCCCTCATCCATTTAGCAGGTCACCTTGTCATGGCAGCAGACCAGAAGGCTCAAGCAGAACCTGCCTTTCATAATCCCATGATGACTGATCACCTGCTTGTCCTGTATGTGCTATGTGGTGGCACTCAAGGTGATCTGTAACAAACTGCCCTGGTACCAAAGTCAGACTGACAGGTCTCCAGTTCCTACATCTTCCTTCCAGCCTTTCTTGTAGGTGGGTATCATGTTTGCTCACTTCCAGACAGCTAGGAGTTCCCCAGTGTAGGCAAGACTGCTGAGATGTGATAGCAGGTAGTTTGGAGACCACTGATACCAGCCGCCACAGTAACCTTGGGGTGGATCCCATCTGGGCCTCTACACTTGTACATGGCTAAGAGGTGTAGCAGGTCACCAACCATTGCTGCTTCTGTTATGAGGGATTTGGTATGATCCCCTTTTTCCAATATATATCAGGGCTTCTAGAGAAAACTAGTCTTAGTATTGAGTGCTAAGACACAAACTAACTCAGGCTTTTTCTACTCCGTTGTCACTATGTTTCCCCCACATCAAAGGATGGAGACTCTCTGCACACACACCTTGCCTACAAATCCATCCCAGTACCGACTCTCCCTTCAAAGCTGCCGCCAGGGCCAATGGGACACGACCTCAAGAAGAGGACAGGAAAAGGGAGCCTTGTGGCCAGGAAAACACGCCCCACCTCATGACTCTCCAGGCTGTGGCATGCAAGATCTGCCTGTCTGAAACCTGCTGCCATGTGCAAAGGCTGTCTCTCTGCCTCGGGCACTCCAGGACCAGCATAAAAGCCGAGCCAGAGCCTCTCTCCCTCACACACTTCTCCTGACGCCTTCTGCTCCACGCTCAGCAAGGTGAGCCTCAAACCCCTTCCCCTCCAGCTCCTGCCCTGCTTGGAACAGCTCTTCCAGCCCCTCACACCTTTCCCCCCCTGCGCTTTCTCAACCTCCTCTCTTCCAGGGCCCTTCCACACCACAGACATGGCCTGCAAAACCCTCTGCAGCCCCTGCGGACCCACCCCGCTGGCTAACAGCTGCAACGAGCCCTGTGTCAGGCAGTGTGAGGACTCCCGGGTCGTCATCCAGCCTCCGGCTGTGCTGGTCACCCTGCCAGGACCCATCCTCAGCTCCTTCCCCCAGAGCACCGCTGTGGGATCCTCCGCATCCGCTGCCGTAGGCAACGAGCTCAGCGCCCAGGGAGTGCCTGTCTCCTCTGGAGGCTTTGGCTATGGCCTTGGCTATGGCCTTGGCTATGGCTACGGCTTGGGAGGCCTGGGCTGCTATGGAGCCAGATGGGGCCGCTACCCCTGCTAAATGGCCTTCACCACCATCCTGACTCCAACGTCCTGATATCTTCAAGCCACTCTGTGGATTGATGACATGGCTGTTGCCTTCTACTGCCTTCTCCATGCTTCCATCTCTCATGGCACCAAGCAAAGAAGTGACCTGCACAGACTGAGGCAAACATGGCCCCATTCACCAGCTCTTCTTCTAACGCTTCCTTTTTTGCACCTCCAATTCTCTTCTCTCTGCTACTCTCCAGTCTAAAAATCTGCTCACAAACCAAAGACCAACAGGGACCTCGACTGTGCCACTCCCACAGTGGGACAGGAACAGCTCGTGGCTCTACTAAGAGCTCCAGAAGACAACAGCATTGGCTGCTGCTCACCTGACCTGTACCTCACACGGGCGCCGCAGCTGCTCTCAATTCCTCCCTCTTCAATGTATTTTTTTGTCAATAAACTTCTCCTGCAGCACAGCCTTTGACAGCTCCTTGTTCATTCTTTTCCCTCTCAAGGCTCATCCAACCTCACCCACCAAATATCCAAGGCTCAAGAAGCCACGCACGCGGCTTGACAAATGCCTGTCAGTTCTTCCTCTGGGATGGGCACCCCAAAACATTCCCACCTGCACCCAATGTGCTTCCAGCCTGTCACATAAGACATTTCCTTCCCAAACTACAGCTTGGGCACATTTCTGCAGTTCTACCCATGCCTCTGACACAAGGCATCCTTTCTGCTGGGGTACATTGCCCTGCATGCTGGGTCACCACTGAGGTTCTGGCATTCCCCTGCCTGCAGTGGAAACTAGAGGGAAAGAATGACCCAAGTTCTGTGTGTCCACAGAACAGGAGAGAAACCACAAAGTCTGAGATTTATAGAATCAGGGAATGACAGGATCACAGGAGAGTTTGAGTAGGAAGGGACCTGAAAGAACAGTTAGTTGAAAATTTCCGGAGCAGGGACTCCCTCTGCTAGACCAGACTGCTCAAAGCCTCATCCAACCTGTCCTTGAACACTGCCAGGGACCCCAAGACAAACGCAGCTTGTGCTAGCATGCTCTTCAAGTGTCCAACGATCCATGGGGTTAGGAAAGCCTTCCTAATTCCTCACCTAAATCTACATTCACACAGTTTTGTTCTTAACCCCTCATCTTATCACTACACATCCTGATAAGGAGGCTCTGCCCATCTTTCCTCCCATCACCTTCTTGTGCTTCCCTGCACTGACACTCCTTTACAGAAGCATTTTCTATATCCCCTTCCAGAGGAACAAGACCAGGCTCACCAGCCTCTACCTTCCCTGATCTTCTTCCCTGCACTTCTCACACAAACAAGCCTTAGGTGCTTTCTGGCAGCTATTACCAACCCCTCCCAAGTAATACGAACTCGAAGAGTTAAGATGTCTACTAAAGAAATGCAGCCAGCTCCTTCCCTCACCACTGCTGGGGACATCCCATCAGGACCACAGAGCTGTGCACATCCAGCTGTCAAGCACACCCTCCTACCTCTCTGTGTCATTGTTAGCAATAAGGAAGTCTCCACTGACAACCAGCCCAAAAAACACGCCCCTTGGCTAAACTGGAGCTGCCTTGACATTCCTAAGGCCTTCAGCATTCATCATCCACCACCAGGGCCTCAGCTCTGCAGCCACATGCTGCACACCTGGACATCTGCAGACCCTCCTTCTGCCATCAAACACTGTGCAGAGAAGAGGCCTCACACCTCAGCATGCATCCTAAGTAAAGATATCAATGTTCCTGCCACACCACATCCTCTCCCTGCGGCTTCCACTCTCCTCTGCCTCTCCTCACACTCACGGGCTCTCCACAGTCTCCCCTGCCCATGCAAAGTAGCCATGGTGTGTGGTAGTGACACACCAGAGCCCGGCCTACAAACCTGTCATCCTGAGGAAAGGGCAGCACTGCTGAGGGACAAACAACAGCCCGTGGGGAGCCTGGCAGGCCTCCCATCAACAACATGGATTGGCAGGTTTGTGTGTCCTGGACAATGGCCACCACTACAATGGCTTGTTCTTACAAGAATCCCTCATCTGCCTGCTTGTACTCAAGCGTCAGGGATGGCCCCATGGGAGAATAATCCCAAAGATGCAGCCCCCTTTCTCACAGACACAAGCTTGGGATACACAGGGGCAGCAAGACTGAACCACAGAGCACAACCATGTGGAAAGGCCAGGCCTAAAGACATGCTGACCCTCATGGCAGCAAGGTGGGGAAGAACTGAATGCCATGGAAGGGGCAGAACCTCACCTGGCACAGCTCTAATTCACAGACCAGCCTTCCATGTCTGCCAGAAAATGGGGCAATTGCTTCACAACTCATCTGAAAAACCACACCACAGGACAGCTGTTGTATGACCTCAGTGACGACACCCCAGCTCTCTTATGCTTTGGTTGCATCTTCTCCCTGTGCTGACACACACACTCAACACCAAGAATTTGGCATTTCAAAGCTGCCCCCAGGGACAAGTGGACATGGTTCACGAGAAGGACATGGAATGGCAGAAAAGTGTGGCCAGGAAAACATGCCCCACCTCATTGCTCACGATCCTCTGGCAGGCAAGCCCTGCTTGATGAAAAACGTGGTCATGCTCAAGGGCTGTCACACCCCTCTGGGACCAGCATAAAAGCCAAGCCAGAGCCTCTCTCCCTCACACACTTCTCCTGACGCCTTCTGCTCCACGCTCAGCAAGGTGAGCTTCAAACCCCTTCCCCTCCAGCTCCTGCCCTGCTTGGCACAGCACTTCCAGCCCCTCACACCTTTCCAGCCCTGCGCTTTCTCAACCTCCTCTCTTCCAGGGCCTCTCCACACCACAGACATGGCCTGCAACACCCTCTGCCGCCCCTGCGGACCCACCCCGCTGGCTAACAGCTGCAACGAGCCCTGTGTCAGGCAGTGTGAAGACTCCCGGGTCGTCATCCAGCCGCCCGCTGTGCAGGTCACCCTGCCAGGACCCATCCTCAGCTCCTTCCCCCAGAGCACCGCTGTGGGATCCTCCGCATCCGCTGCCGTGGGCAACGAGCTCAGCGCCCAGGGAGTGCCTGTCTCCTCTGGAGGCTTTGGCTATGGCCTTGGCTATGGCCTTGGCTATGGCTATGGCTTGGGAGGCCTGGGCTGCTATGCAGGCAGAAGAGGCTGCTACCCCTGCTAAGGGCCCTCAACATCTCCCCTGACACCAACATCCCAATCTCTGGAAGCCATGGTGTGGTTTGAAGTCACTCCTCCAATCTTTTCATGGTCCACTGACTTGCCATCCATGACTCCTCCTCCCTCGGCTCCAAGAAACGCAGCAGGGAAGGGGCCAGGTCAGGCTCAGGCAAACATGGCACCTACACCTCCTCCTCTTCTCCTGCTTCCTTCTTTGCATCTCCTGTTCTCTTGTGTCTACTACTTTCCACTTCAGCTGCCGGGACACAAGCCAAAGACCACCAGTAACCTCGACTGTGCCACTCCCACAGTGGGGCAGCAACACCTCATGACTCTGGGAAGAATTCCTACATCCAAAGGATGTTGGCTGATGGTCACCCGACCTGTTTCTCACATGAGTGCCCCTCTTCCGGGCACTCCTTCCTTTCCACTGTATTTTTGTCCTTCAATAAACCTCTGCATCACAGCATTCGACATGTCCTCTTTCAGTCTTTCTTCTCCCAAGGCTCACCCAACCTCACCCATTAAAAAGCCAGGGCTCCACAGGCCATGGTGGTGGCTTGATAAATGGCTGACAGGCCTCTCTTAGAAAGTACATGTCCAGAAACGACTCCCATTGGCACCCGGTGGCCTTTTAAGCCTGTCACATAAGACCTTCACACTCCCAAGCAAAACCCAGACACACTTAGGCACTTCTGAGCCCCAGTCACTCTGGGGCTTCTCCAGGGTTCCATTCTAGGTACAGTTCTTTTTAACATTTTCATAAATGACCTGGACTGAGGTGTCTTAGGTAAATCTGCAGAGGTCAGACTTGAGATGAGCTGTTGTCTCCATAGAGTCTGCACACAGAGACCTGGGAAGGTGCAACCAGTTTCAGGAGAGCCCAGTAGAGGGGCAGAATCACCTCCTTTGACCTTATCAATACACTTCTCTTCATGCAGCCAAGCCAAGGATTGGCTTGCTGGCCTCTGAACACATATTGCTGGCACATAGTCAGGTTTTCATCCACCAGAACCCCAAAGTCCATCTCCAGAGAGCTGCTCACCATCGCCCAGCCTGTACCCATGTTTGGCATTGCCCCAACCCAGACACGGGACTGAGCACTTGGCCTTGTTGAACTCCAAGAGATTTACACATGAGGCCCCACCTGCCCAGCCTGTCAAAGACCCTCTGGATGGTGCCCCTTCCCTCCAGTGTGTCACTGTACCACACAGCTTGGTGTCATCTACAAACCTGCTGAGGCTGCACTCAGTCCCACTCTCCTCTTCCCTGACAAAGATGTGAAGTTGGACCAGTCCCTGTACCGACCCCAGACAGGCAGAATTCATCACCACTCTCAAAACACACATTGAAACACTGACCACAACGCTTTGAGCGTCACCATCCAGCCAATTCCTAATCCATCAGCTGGTTCACCCATCAGCTCTTCAATTTACAGGCAAGCATGTTGTGTGGCACCATGTCTAAGCCTTTTCACAAGTCCTTGTTGATAAAAATCTTCACTCTTCCCTTAACCACCAATGTAACCCAGTTGTGGAAGGCCACCAGATTTGTCAGGCACAATGTGCCATTCCTGAAGCCATGCTGGCTGCCAGCAGCCACCTCTCCTGCTTCCAGGTGACTCAGCTTTGTCTCCAAAAGGATTTGTTCCATGACCATGACAGGCACAGAGGTGACACTGACTGGCCTGTGCTTACCCAGGGGCTTCCTTTACACCTTTTGTTTTAAAAGATGAGGTTCCATCTGCCAACTTGTTGCAGGGGTGGGGACTTGATTACATTGCCCAAGTCATTAATGAGCATGTTCAACAGTGTTGGCCTCACATCCGACTGCTGGGCTACATAGACTTCTTGAGACTCTCCTCCAGTGGGACTTTGTGCCACTCAGCAGAGTGCTGTGAGCCCAGCTCTTCAACCACTCATCACTCCTCTCACTCTACTCTTACACAACAGGTACTTTGTCAGCTTGTTGTGAGCATGCCAAGGGAGAAAGAGTCAAACACTTTACTAGAAGCTCAAGGTCAACACCAGCCATGGCTTGCTAAGCCACAAAAGAACCACTTCAACGTACAAGATGGGGGGGGAATCCACCAAGCCCAATTTCCCCTTTCTAAATTCACACTGATGATCCCCCTTTTCCTGCTTCCCTGCATTGTCCCTCCTTCAAGGAAGCATCTTCTACATCCCATTCTAGAGGAAACAGACAAGGCTCACCAGGCTCTACTTTCCCAGACCTTCCTTAGAATCATCATAGAATCATAGAATGGCAAGGGTTGGAAGGGACCCCAAGGATCATAGAGCTCCAACCCCCCTGCCACAGGCAGGGTCACCATCCTCAAGCCTGGATCTACACAAGGTTGCCCAGGAACCTTGTGCCCTCCTTCCTGCACTCCTTAAATAGAGGATGCTTAGGAGCTTTCTGCCAGCCCTTACAACCTCTACAAGATAATCAAGAGGGCCCCTCGCGCCCAGGAATTCAGTCAGCTCCCTTCTGGTGACTCCTGGAGACATCCCATAGGACCCTACAGAACTGCATACATGCAGTGGTGGAGCACTGCTTTCTACCTCCCTGTGTCTTCCTCAGCAACAAGGATGTCTCACCTTGGATCTCCTGGAAATAGTCCAAAGAAGGGCTACAAAGATGATTAGGGGCCTGGAGCATCCCCCCTGGGAGGAAAGGCTGAGTAAGTTGGGACTCTTCAGCCTTGAGAAGACTAAGGGGGGACCTAATTAAAGTCTATAATTATCTGAAGCAGGGGATGCAGGGGGAATCAGCCAGCCCCTTTTCAGTGTCTGTGGGGACAGGACAAGGGGCAAGGGCTGCAAGTCGGAGCACAGGGAGTTCCACACCAACATGGGGAGGAACTTTTCCCCAGTGAGGGTGAGGGAGCCCTGGGACAGGCTGCCCAGGGGGTGTGAAGTCTCCTTCTCTGGAGACATTCCAGCCCCATCTGGATGCCTATCTGAGTGATACGTCCTGGGGAGCTGCTGTGGCAGGGGGGTTGGACCCCATGATCTCTGGGGTTCCCTTCCAACCCCTACAATTCTATGATTCTATGACCTGAAATGAACCTATAGAACAGTCCCCATGGCTGGAAGAGAGCCAGTGTTGCCATTCCTCAAGCATTCAGCATTCATCCCTGCTGGGGAAGGCCCGAATGCAATGGAAGGGACAGCAATTCAAATGACATACATCCAACACACAGATCAGACTTTCAATGAGCCAAGAAAATGGGGCACTTGCTTCACAACACATCCGCAAACCAGACCACCGGACAGCTATGGCATGACCTCAGTGACAACACCCCAGCTCTCCTATGCTTTGGTTGTGTCTTCTGCTCGTGATGACACACACACTCAACACCAAGAATTTGGCATTTCAAAGCTGCCGCCAGGGACAAGTGGACATGGTGTCACGAGAAGGACATGGAATGGCAGAAAAGTGTGGCCAGGAAAACATGACACACCTCATTATTAATGATGCTGCTGAATGCAAGAACTGCTTGAATGAAATATGTGGTCAGTCACAAAGGCTGTCACACCCCTCTGGGACCAGCATAAAAGCCGAGCCAGAGCCTCTCTCCCTCACACACTTCTGACGCCTTCTGCTCCACGCTCAGCAAGGTGAGCCTCAAACCCCTTCCCCTCCAGCTCCTGCCCTGTTTGGCCCAGCTCTTCCAGCCCCTCACACCTTTCCCCCCCTGCGCTTTCTCAACCTCCTCTCTTCCAGGGCCCCTCCACACCACAGACATGGCCTGCAACACCCTCTGCCGCCCCTGCGGACCCACCCCGCTGGCTAACAGCTGCAACGAGCCCTGTGTCAGGCAGTGTGAGGACTCCCGGGTCGTCATCC
Organism: Laterallus jamaicensis coturniculus; assembly: GCA_022605575.1. Lineage (NCBI taxonomy): Eukaryota > Metazoa > Chordata > Aves > Gruiformes > Rallidae > Laterallus > Laterallus jamaicensis. The sequence continues at coordinate 291,370 of JAKCOX010000224.1, read as the reverse complement.
AGCCTTCCACCGTGGTGGTCACCCTGCCAGGACCCATCCTCAGCTCCTTCCCCCAGAGCACCGCTGTGGGATCCTCCGCATCCGCTGCCGTGGGCAACGAGCTCAGCGCCCAGGGAGTGCCTGTCTCCTCTGGAGGCTTTGGCTATGGCCTTGGCTATGGCCTTGGCTATGGCTACGGCTTGGGAGGCCTGGGCTGCTATGGAGGCAGATGGGGCTGCTACCGCTGCTAAGGGCCCTCAGCACCAGCCCTGACAGCAATAACCAAAACACTGGAGTCTACATCGTGGATTGAGGATGCACCTCCAGGCCTCTTCTGGCACTTGGTCTTGCCATGTACATCTCCTCCTCTCATGGCATCAAGCAAGGAAGCAGGGAAGAGGGCTGCCTGGGCTGAGGCAAACATGGCCCCTCTACCTCTTCCTTCTCTGCATCGCCTCTTCGCTTGTGTCTACTACTCTGAAACCATCTGCTCAAAAAACACAAGACTACTATGGTCCTCTTGTGTGCCTCTCCTATGGCAGGATGGGAAGACCTTGTGGCTCTGCTAAGAGCTCCAGCATACAAAGGGTGTTGGCTCATGGTCCCCTGACCTGTATCTCAGACAGGCACCCTCATATTTGGCACTCTTTCCTTTTCATGGTATGTTTTTTCCATCAATAAATTTCTCCTGCATCACAACCTTCAACATTTTGTTCTTTCTTCTCCCAAGGATCATCCAAGCTCAATCACTAGAGGAAAGGCAGGGCTCAAGAAGCCATTGGGGTGGCTTGACAAATAGATACCAGACCTCTCTTTAGGAAGTGCATTCTGAGAAGACCATCACTGGTACATGGTGCACTCCCAGCCTGTCACACAAGACCTTCAGTTGCCCAAAGAAAAGTGTGGCCACCCTTCTGCATTTCTACCCATGCTGGTGACACAAGACCATAGAATCTACAATAAGGTTGGAAGGGACCTTTAGAAGCCATTAAGTCCATTTCCACATGGCAGGAAGCAGGGACATCTTCACTAGATTAGGTCACAGCCAAAGCCCCATCAAGGTTGACCTTGAACATCTCCAGGGATGGGGCCTCCACCACCACTCTGGGCAACCTGTTCCAGTGACCCCCCCACCCTCATATTGAAGAACTTCTTCCTAATATCCAAACTAAATCTCCCCATTTTGAGTTTGAAACCATCACCCCTTGTCCTATCACTCCAGGCCCTTGGGAACAGTTCTTCCCCAGCTTCCTTATAGGCTCCCTTCAGGGACTGGAAGGCTGCTATAAGGTCCCCTTGGAGCTTTCCCTTCCCCAGGCTGAACAAGCCCAATTCTCACGGTCTTCACAGGAGAGGTGCTCCAGCCCTTTGATGATCATTTTTGTGGCCCTCCTCTGGACTCACTCCAACAGTTCCGTGTCCTCCTTGTGTTGAGGGCTCCAAAGCTGCACACAGTGCTCCAAGTGAGGTCTCCCAGAGCAGAGCAGAGGGACAGAATCCCCTCTCTCAATCTGCTGGCCACACTTCTTGGGACGGAGCCCAGGTTGTGGTTGACCTTTTGGGCTGCAGATGCACATTGGTGGCTCATGTCCAGCTTCTCATCCACAAGGACTCCAAAGTCCCATTCCTCTAGGCAGCTTCCCAGCACATCATCTCCCAACCTGTATGGATAACTGGGATTGTCCTGACCCAGCTGAAGGACTCTGCACCTGGCTTTGTTGAACCTCCTGAGGTTCACCTGGGCCCACTTCACCAGACTGTCCAATTCCTTTCTGAGTGGCATCCCAGCCCTCCAGCACATGAACTTCACCACCCAGCTTGGTGTTAGCAGAAAATTTGCTGAGGGTGCACTCAATCCCACTGCCAATATCCTTAAGAAAGATATTAAACAGCACTGGTTCCAGCACAGACCTTTGAGAAACTCTGCTTGCCACTATCATCTATCTAGACCAGGCCCACTACCCTCTGGATGTGACCATCCAGCCAATTCCTTACCCACTGACCAGTCACACAATCACAAGGTTGGAAAAGACCTTGAAGATCATCAAGTCCAACCATTCCGGTCCTGTGCTGAACCATCTCCCTGATCACCTCATCTCCCCATCTGTTAAACACACCCAGGGGTGGGGACTCAGCCCCCTCCCAGGGCAGCCTGTGCCAGGCCCTGACGCTGTCTCAGGCACTGATGCTGTTCTAGGCCAAAATTCCAGGCCCATCCCTGGCCCTGACCCTACTCCAGACCCATTCCAGGCACTATCTCTGCTCCAGCTCCCTATTCCAGGCCCTGAACTTGTTCTAGGCCCCTATTCCAGGCCCAGATCCTGCTCCAGGCCCCTATTCCAGACCCTGACCCTGCTCCAGGCCCCTATTCCACAGCCCCACAACTATCTCAGGGAAGAACTTTCCCCACCCATCTAAGCAGACCTTGCCCTGGGGCAGCTTGAGCTCATTGCCCCTTGTCCCATCTCCTGTCCCCTGGCTGAAGAGACCATCGCCCACCTCTCTGCACCCTCCTGGCAGGGCAGGAGAGGTCCTTCACCACTTTCATTGTTCTCTGGATATGTCCCACCAGAGCCCAGCCCGCGCACATGGCAGCCACACAAAAGGGCAGCACTGTAAGGGGCCCAAAAGAAGCCCTAGGAGAGCCTGGCTGGCCTCCTGATGTGACAGGGCTCACAAGTTAAGAACCAGAGCTGCCGGGACCACATCCTGCTCTCCCAAAAACCCTTCTTTTGCCTGCCTGCACTAATACCCCCAAGGCCTTGCCCCAAGGTGCACAAGGTAACAGACAACCTCCCTTCTTCCAGCTACAACCATACAAGCACGACAGGCAATAAGACAACCCAGAGTAGACCCAATGCAAATGACAAGTGAATAAAAACTTCTGAGCTGGCAGCAAGGTGGGGAGACAGCAAATAGGATGAAAGGGGCATGCCTCACACCCAGCACACCTCCAAAGCCCAGTCCAGCCTTCCAGGGCTGCAAGGAAATGGGCCCCCACTGGACAATGCACCCACACACCACACCACATGAATGCCACATAAGGACCTCACCGATGACACCCCACCTCTCCTATGCTTTGCCTGTGCCTCCAAAATGCTTTGACACACACCTTGCCTACAAATCCATCCCAGTACCGACTCTCCCTTCAAAGCTGCCGCCAGGGCCAATGGGACACGACCTCAAGAAGAGGACAGGAAAAGGGAGCCTTGTGGCCAGGAAAACACGCCCCACCTCATGACTCTCCAGGCTGTGGCATGCAAGATCTGCCTGTCTGAAACCTGCTGCCATGTGCAAAGGCTGTCTCTCTGCCTCGGGCACTCCAGGACCAGCATAAAAGTCGAGCCAGAGCCTCTCTCCCTCACACACTTCTCCTGACGCCTTCTGCTCCACGCTCAGCAAGGTGAGCCTCAAACCCCTTCCCCTCCAGCTCCTGCCCTGCTTGGCCCTGCTCTTCCAGCCCGTCGTACCTTCCCCCCCCTGCTCTATCTCAACCTCCTCTCTTCCAGGGCCCCTCCACACCACAGACATGGCCTGCAACACCCTCTGCAGCCCCTGCGGACCCACCCCGCTGGCTAACAGCTGCAACGAGCCCTGTGTCAGGCAGTGTGAGGACTCCCGGGTCGTCATCCAGCCTCCCGCTGTGCTGGTCACCCTGCCAGGACCCATCCTCAGCTCCTTCCCCCAGAGCACCGCTGTGGGATCCTCCGCATCCGCTGCCGTGGGCAACGAGCTCAGCGCCCAGGGAGTGCCTGTCTCCTCTGGAGGCTTTGGCTATGGCCTTGGCTATGGCCTTGGCTATGGCTACGGCTTGGGAGGCCTGGGCTGCTATGGAGGCAGATGGGGCCGCTACCGCTGCTAAGGGCCCTCAGCACCAGCCCTTACAGCAATAACCAAAACACTGATATCCACATCATGGATTGATGCATTCACTTTCTGGCCTCTTCTGGCATTTAGTCTTGCCATCTACATCTCCTCTTCTCATGGCATCAAGCAAGGAATCAGGGAAGAGGGACAGCCTGGGCTGAGGAAAACACGGCCCCTCTACCTCTTTCCCTTCTCCCTCTTCCTTTCCTGCATCGCCTCTTCCCTTCTGCCTACTGCTCTCCTTTGAAACCACCAGCTCAAAGGCAAAGGCTACTGGGGACCTGCAGTGTGTGTGTCCTTTAGTTAGGCGGGAAGGCCTCATGGCTCTAGTATGAGCTCCAGCATACAAAGGATGTTGGCTCATGGTCCCCTGACCTGTATTTCAGACAGGCACCCTCATACATGGAACTCTTCCCTTTTCTTGATATTTTTCTCCATCAATAAATTTCTACTGCACAACAGCCTTTGACGTCTCCTCAGTTGTCTTTCCATGCTTCCAAAGCTCATCCAACCTCACACAACACAAAGTCAGGGCTCAAGCAGCTAGCAGGCTGGTTTAACCAATGGATGCCAGACCTCTCTTTCGGATGGGTATTCTGAGAAGACCATCTCACTTCCACATGGGGCACTACCAGCCTGACACACAAGACCTTCATTACCCAGAAAGGATTCAGAATTATTATTCACTTCTACACGTCTCAGAATTCTCTGATAGGGTAACATGGCCTGGGGACTAGGTAGGCACAGAGACCCTCTATCACTGCCCCTCCAAAACTGGGAAGGGACAAGAAAATATGACAAGAGCTTTGTGCATTGACATGAGGACAGAGACAGCACAGAATCAGAGAATCAGAGAATGGTTCGTGTTGTAAGGGTGCTTAAATGTCATCTCAGTTAAATCTCTCCTGCCATGAGCAGGGACACCTTCCACTAGACCAGGCTGCTCAAAGCCACATCCAACCTGCCCTTGAACACTGCCAGGGAACCAGGGACACAGCGCTGCATATGGGAACTTCTTCAAGAGTCAAATCACCCTAAAAGGAAAGAGACTTCCTAATAGCTCACCTAAATCTACCCTGGTTCAGATTTGCTCATTACTCCTCATCATATCACTACGCATCCTAAATCATGAGTCCATTTCCATCTTTCCTCCGCACCTCCTATAAGTAGGACCTCAACCACCCAAAGGAGAAAGACGCCTCCTACAAGGACCTCCTTTAAGTAGGACCACAACAACACCAAGGGGAAAAAAAGACTTCTTGATAACTCACCCAAACCTCACTACTTAGCTTTGTCGTTTATCACTTACTGTATCACTACACGTCCTGTGAAGAGCCCCTGCCCATCCTTTCTCCATGTTTTCTGTCTGTATTGGAAGGCTGCTCTAAGGTCTCCCTGGGAACTTCTCCAGGATAAAGAACCCCACCTCTCTCATCCTGTCTTAAAGAAGGAGAAGCTTTGACACGACCATCTCCATGGCCGCCTTTATGCAGAACGTCCCTGTCCTTCTTCTGCTGGGGGCCCAGAGCTAAACACAGGACTCCAGTCTCAGGAGAGCACAGCAGAGATACAAAATATCCTCCCTGGACCTGACAGACATGCTTCTTTTGATGCATCACATACTATGATCAGCTTGCTTTGTTCTACGTCTTCTTATAGATGGGTGTCACATATGCTAAATTCTAGCCATCTAAGACTGCCATGATATAGGCAGGATTTCTTTGCATTTCTTATGATCCCCTTTCTTCTATTCTATGTCAGGAGGGCTGGATACCCAAAGAACAACTGGTCTTAGGAGTAAGGCCTGAAGCAAATAAGGCACAAAGTAACTCAGCCTTTTCCCCCTCCTTTGTCAATACGTGTCCCCTCACATCACATAAAGGACAGACATTCAATTTAGGCTCTCACATTTGGTTGCAAATATATTTATAGAAACCATTACTCTTGTCCTTTCTGGTGATAGGTAGATGAAGTTTGTGTTGAGCTTTGGCCCTTCTGAATTTCTCCTTATATAACCTCACAACATCCTTGTAGGTCTCCTGAGGTGTCTGCCCCTTCCACTAAAAATCATAAACTCTCTTAATATTCCTAAGTCCCAAGCAAAGCTTCCTTCCTCCTGAGCCAGACAATTCTTCTTCCCCTCCAGCTCGTCCCTTGGCACATGGAGACTCTCTATCAAACACAGGACAATGCTATGGAACCTTTAACAGAAGCCATGCCTCTAGCCCCTCATTAACACAACCATGCAACATGAAGCCAATACAGAGCTACTCCAAGCTGCCAGGCCAGGGGGGACTATGACATCACAGAGCAATGAGGAAGGCAAGCAAAAAACATGCTTACTGAGCTGGCAGCAAGGTGGGGAGACAGCAAATAGGATGGAAGGGGCATGCCTCACATCTGGCACACCTCCAAAGCCCAGTCCAGCCTTCCAGGGCTGCAAGGAAATGGGCCCCCACTGGACAATGCACCCACACACCACACCACATGAATGCCATGGGAGGACCTCACTGATGACACCCCACTTCTCCTGTGCTTTGTCCGTGCCGCCAAAATGCTTTGACACACACCTTGCCTACAAATCCATCCCAGTACCGACTCTCCCTTCAAAGCTGCCGCCAGGGCCAATGGGACACGACCTCAAGAAGAGGACAGGAAAAGGGAGCCTTGTGGCCAGGAAAACACGCCCCACCTCATGACTCTCCAGGCTGTGGCATGCAAGATCTGCCTGTCTGAAACCTGCTGCCATGTGCAAAGGCTGTTTCTCTGCCTCAGGTACTCCTGGACCAGCATAAAAGCCAAGCCAGAACCTCTCTCCCTCACACACTTCTCCTGACGCCTTGCTGAGCTGGAAACAAGGTGGGGAGAGAGCAAATATGATGGAAGGGTGCCCTCAATCCACATCACTGATGAAGATATTACACAGAACTGGCCCCAGGACTGGGTCTTGGGGAACACCACTTGTGACCGGCCACCAACGGGATTAAACTACATTGATCACAAGTCTTTGGGCTTCCCAGCCACCCAGGTTTTACTCAGCAGAGGGAACACCCACCCAAGCCAAGAGAAACAAGATTCTCAAGGAGAATGCTGTAGGAAACATTCGCAAAGACTTTAGAAACACCAGGTAGACAACATCCACAGCCATTCCATCATCCATTAAGCAGGTCACCTTGTTATGGAAGCAGGTCAGGAGAGTCAAGCAGAACCTGCCTTTCAGAACCCATGATGACTGATCACCTAGTTGTCCTATGTGTGCTGTGTGGTGGCACTCAATTTGATCGGCTACATAAAGTGCCCTGGTACCAAGGCCAGACTGAGAGGCCTGTAATAGCCAGATCTTCCTTCTGGCCATTCTTGCAGGTGGGTATCACGTTTGCTCACTCCCAGTTAAGTAGGACTTCACCAGTATAGGCAAGACTGCTGAGGCATGATGGAAGGTGGTTTGGTGAGCACTAACACCAGTTCCCCACAGGACCCTAGGGGTGTTCCATCCGGCCCCCTATACCTGGATATGGCTCAGTGCTGTACTAGGTCAACAACCATTTCTTCCTCTGTTCTGGGGGCTTTGGTATGTTTCCCTTCCTTGTCTTCCATCTCAGGCAGGATGGGAATCCAGAAAACAACTGGTCTTAGTTTTCTGCACGGAAGCACAAAGGAACTCAGCCTTTTCACCATCCTTTGTCCCTATTTTACCTACACATCAAATAAAGGATGGAGATTCTCCTAAGCAGGCCTTTAGCAACCGCTCCCAACACCTCTATAAAAAATCAAGAAGGGCCTCCCAAAGAAGTCAGTCAGCTCCCACCCTCACCTGTTATGCTGACATACCCCATAAGGCCCCACGCAAGGGTGTACGGGCAGTTGCCAAGCACTCAGGAGCTCTGAACTAAAGCTGCCAGGACAATGGCCTGCTCTCACAAGCAGCCCTCCTCTGCCTGCTTGGCACTCACACACCAGGGATGGCCCAATGGGGGCACGTGACTTCAAATGCTGCCACCTTTCTCCCAGACACAAACTCCACAGACACAGGAGCAGTAGGACAGAACCAGAGAGCAGAACCAGTGAGAAAGACCAGGCCCAAGGACACGCTGAGCCTCATGGCAGCAAGGCAGAGAAGGCCCAAATGCCTTCAGTGGGCACATATACAATGCACAGACCAGCCTTTCATGGAGGCACACCACAAAAATGCCGTGGCATGGCCTTAGTTAGGAAACCCGAGCTCTCCTATGCTTTGGTTGGGCCTCCTGCCCGTCCTGACATACACATACAACACCAAGAATTTGGCATTTCAAAGCTGACGCCAGGGACAAGTGGACATGGTGTCACAAGAAGGACATGGAATGGCAGAAACGTGTGGCCAGGAAAACACGCCCCACCTCATTATTAATGATGCTGTGGCATGGGAGAAGGGTTTGTTGAAAAACACAGTCATGCTCAAGGGCTGTCACACCCCTCTAGGACCAGCATAAAAACCGAGCCAGAGCCTCTCTCCCTCACACACTTCTCCTGACGCCTTCTGCTCCACGCTCAGCAAGGTGAGCCTCAAACCCCTTCCCCTCCAGCTCCTGCCCTGCTTGGCCCAGCACTTCCAGCCCCTCACACCTTTCCCCTCTGCGCTTTCTCAACCTCCTCTCTTCCAGAGCCCCTCCACACCACAGACATGGCCTGCAACACCCTCTGCAGCCCCTGCGGACCCACCCCGCTGGCTAACAGCTGCAACGAGCCCTGTGTCAGGCAGTGTGAGGACTCCCGTGTCATCATCCAGCCTTCCACCGTGGTGGTCACCCTGCCAGGACCCATCCTCAGCTCCTTCCCCCAGAGCACCGCTGTGGGATCCTCCGCATCCGCTGCCGTGGGCAACGAGCTCAGCGCCCAGGGAGTGCCTGTCTCCTCTGGAGGCTTTGGCTATGGCCTTGGCTATGGCCTTGGCTATGGCTACGGCTTGGGAGGCCTGGGCTGCTATGGAGGCAGATGGGGCTGCTACCGCTGCTAAGGGCCCTCTTCATCAGCCCTTACAGCAATAACCAAAACCCCAGAGCCCACATTGTGGATTGTGGATGCATCTCCAGGCCTCTTCTGGCACTTGGTCTTGCCAAGGGAAGAGTGTCAGCCGGGGTTGAGCCAAACACGGCCCCTCTACCTCTTCCCCTACTCCCTCTTTCCTTCTCTGCATCACCTCTTTTCTTGTGTCTGCTACTCTCCTTTGAAACTATCTGCTCAAAAACCAAAGACCACTATGGCCCTCCACTCTGCCTTTCCTATGGTGGGGTGTGAAGACCTTGTGGCTCTGGTATGAGCTCCAGCATACAAAGGATGTTGCCTTATGTTCCCCTGACCTGTATCTCAGACAGGCACCCTCATACTTGGCACTCTTTGCTTTTCATGGTATTTTTTTCCATCAATAAAGTTCTCCTGCATCACAGCCTTCAACATCTCCTGAGTTATTCTTTCTTTTCCCCAGGATCATCAAACCTCACACACAAGAAAGGCAGGCTCATTACACCTTCAGAGGTCATCTAGTCCACCCCACCTGCAGGAAGCAACATCTTCACTAGAGCAGATCACTCAGAGCCCATCAAGCCACGCAGCACAGAATCAGAGAATGGTTTGGGTTGGAAGGGAGCTTAAAATTCATCTAGTTGCAACTCTCCTATCATGAGCAGGGACACTGTTCACTAGACCAGGCTGCTCAAAGACCCATCCAGTCTTGCCTGGAAGACTGCCAGGGACCCAGGGACATTCTCCAAGTGTCCATCCAGCCGCAAAGGAAAGAAAACCTTCCAAATAGCTCACCCAAACCTACCTTCTCAGCTTTATCGTTGATCACCTATTGTATCACCACAAGACCTATGAAGAGTCTGTACCCATCTTTCCTCCACACCTCCTGGCAGTACTGGAAGGCTGCTCTAAGGTCTCCCTGGAAACTTCTCCAGCATAAAGAACCCCAACTCTCTCAGCCTGTCCTCAAGCAGGAGAAACTTTGACACAATTATCTTCATACCTCTTCTGCCCCCGTTATGCAGAAGGTCCCTGTCTTTATGCTGGGGGCTCACAGCTAAACACGGGACTCCAGTCTCAGGAGAGCACAGTAGAGATTCAAAATATCCTCCCTGGATCTGACAGACATGCTATTTTTGATGCAGGACAGCCTATGATTGGCTTTCCTCATTCTACCCCTTCCTGTAGCTTGGTATCATATTTGCTCACTTACAGACAACTAGGAGTGTTCAGATATAGTCAGGGCTGCTGAGACACCATAGAAGGTGGTTTGGTGAGCCCTCTCACTACCCTTGGGTGGATCCCATCTTACCCCTACACTTGTGTATGGCTAAGTGCAGTAGCAGGTCAACAACCCTTTCTGCTTCTGCTGTGGGTGCTTCCTTATGGTCCCCATTCCTCTCAGGGGAGCTGGACGTGCAAGGAACAGCTGGTCTTAGCAGTAAGGCCTGAAGCAAATGAGGCACAAAGCACCTCAGACTTTACCTCCTCCTTTGTCACCATGTTTCTCCCACATCAAATCAAGGATGGAGATTCACCTCAGTCCTTCTTTGGTTGCCAATGTATTTATAGAATCAGTTTTCCTGGTCCTTTATGGCCACAGCTGGAAGAAGTTTGAGGTGAGCTTGGGCTTTTCTGAATTTCTCCTTGGAGAACATTACAACATCCTTCAAGGCCTCCTGAGGGGTCTGCCCCTTCCTCCAAATATCATAAACTCTTTTCTATTTCTTAAGTCCCAACCAAGCCCCATTCCTTCTGCGCCAGACCATTCTTCCTCCCCTCCATCTCCTCTCTTGGCACATGGACATTCTCTATCAAACACAGGAAAATGATATGGAATCTTCATCAGAAGCCATGCCTCCAGCCCCTCACTAAGAAAAACATGTAACATGAAGCAAATACAGAGAGCTACCAGTTGCCAGGCCAGGGGGAACCAACATATCACAAAGCAATGAGAAAGGCAGGCACAACAACAGGCTTCCTGACCTGGCAGCAAGGTGGGGAGACAGCAAATATGATGGAAGGGGCATGCCTAACCCCAACACACCTCGAAAGCCCACTCCAGCCTTCCAGGGCTGCAAGGAAATGGGTCCCCACTGGACAATGCACCAACACACCACATGAATGCCACGGGAGGACCTCACTGATGACACCCCACCTCTCCTATGCTTTGCCCGTGCCTCCAAAATGCTTTTACACACACCTTGCCTACAAATCCTTCCATTTCCTCATAAAGAAGGTGTTCCACACCCTCCATTATCTTGGTGGCACTCTGCTGGGCTCTTTCAAGGAGTTCTATGTCCTTCTTGAGCTGAGGGGCCCAGAGCTGGACACAATATTCCAGGTGGGGTGACACCAGTGCAGAGTAGAGGGGAAGATGGACCTCTTTTGAGCTATTAAACACCCCCCTGCTCATGCACCCCAGGATTCCATCAGCCTTCTTGGCCACAAGGGCACATTGCTTGTCATGGTCATCCTGCTGTCCCACAGGACCCCCAGGTTCCCCTCCCCTACGCTGTTCTCCAACAGCCCAGTCCCCAAACTATAATGGGTTCTTCTTCCCTAAATGCAAGACCCTACACTCACTCTTGTTATATTTCATTAAACTTCTCCGTGCCCAACTCTCCAGCCTGTCCAGACCTCACTGGATGGCAGCACAACCCTCTGGGGTGACAGCCACCCCTCCCAGCTTTCTGTCATCAGAAAACTTGCTGACAGTGCACTCTGTGCCCTCATCCAGATCCTTGATGAACATACTGAATGGTACTGGTCCCTGTACTAAACCCTGAGGGACTCCACTAGACACAGGCCTCCAGTCAGACTCTATCCCATTGACCACAACTCTCTGAAGTCTTCCCTTCAACCAGTTCACAATCCACCTCACTACCAGATCCCCCAGACCCCTGTTTCTCAGTTTAGCCATGAGGATGCCATGGGAGACAGTGTCAAAAGCTTTACTGAAATCAAGGCAAGTCACATCCACTGCCTTACCATCATCTAGCCACCTGGCTCACAGAAGGCTGTCATGTTGATCAAACAGGAATTGCCCTTGGTGAAACCATGCTGATTCTCCTAATGACCATCTGATCCTTGAGATAACATAAATCTCTCTTGGTGCCCAGAGACTGCACCCAGGGTAAGTTATTCCATCACCTTTCCAGGGATGGAGGTGAGGCTGACCGGTCTGTAGTTACCCAGCACCTCCTCCATGCCCTTCAGTGTACTGTTCACCCCCAGGTCCTTTTCCACCAGGCAGCTGTCAAGATAATCCTCCTTACTCCTGTAGCGTTGCCTGGCATCATTGTGACCCATCATTGTGACCTGGCACTGAGCCTTCTTGAACCTCATACAGCTGGCCTTCACCCATCAATCCAGCCAGTCCAGTTCCCTCTTTGGAGGCTTCCTACCCTCAAGCTGTTCAACACTTCAGCCAACCTTGGTGTCATGGCCATGCTAAGGGTGCCCTCAATCCCCTTGTCCACATCACTGATAAAGATATTACACAGAACTGGCCCCAGGACGGGGTCATGGGGAACACCACTTGTGACCAGCCGCCAACGGGATTAAACTCCATTGAGCACAAGTCTTTGGCCCAGCCACTCAGCCAGGTTTTATCCAGCAGAGGGTATACCCAAGCCAAGCTATGATCTCCTAGTTTCTCAAAGAGAATGCTGTGGGAAACACTGTCAAAGGCTTTACTAAAAGCCATGTAGACAACATCCACAGCCATTCCCTCACCCATTAAGCAGGTCACCTTGTCATGGCAGCAGACCAGAAGGCTCAAGCAGAACCTGCCTCTCATAATCCCATGATGACTGATCACCTGCTTGTCCTGTATGTGCTATGAGGTGGCACTCAAGGTGATCTGTAACAAACTGCCCTGGTACAAAGTTCAGACTGACAGGTCTCTAGTTCCTACATCTTCCTTCCAGCCTTTCTTGTAGGTGGGTATCACCTTTGCTCACTTCCAGACAGCTAGGAGTTCCCCAGTGTAGGCAAGACTGCTGAGATGTGATAGAAGGTGTTTTGGTGACCACTGATACCAGCCGCCTCAGTAGCCTTGGGGTGGATCCCATCTGGCCCTCTACACTTGTGCATGGCTAAGAGGTGTAGCAGGTTACCAACCATTTCTACTTCTGTTATGAGGGATTTGGTATGATCCAATATTTCCCATCCATCCCAGGGCTTCTAGAGAACAACCGGTCTTAGTATTGAGTGCTGAGGCACAAACTAACTCAGGCTTTTTCTCCTCCATTTTTGCTGTGTTTCCCCCACATCAAAGGATGGAGACTCTCTGCACACACACCTTGCCTACAAATCCATCCCAGTACCGACTCTCCCTTCAAAGCTGCCGCCAGGGCCAATGGGACACGACCTCAAGAAGAGGACAGGAAAAGGGAGTGTTGTGGCCAGGAAAACACACCCCACCTCATGACTCTCCAGGCTGTGGCATGCAAGATCTGCCTGGTCTGAAACCTGCTGCCATGTGCAAAGGCTGTCTCTCTGCCTCGGGCACTCCAGGACCAGCATAAAAGCCGAGCCAGAGCCTCTCTCCCTCACACACTTCTCCTGACGCCTTCTGCTCCACGCTCAGCAAGGTGAGCCTCAAACCCCTTCCCCTCCAGCTCCTGCCCTGCTTGGCCCAGCTCTTCCAGCCCCTCGCACCTTTCACCCCCTGCGCTTTCTCAACCTCCTCTCTTCCAGGGCCCCTCCACACCACAGACATGGCCTGCAACACCCTCTGCAACCCCTGCGGACCCACCCCGCTGGCTAACAGCTGCAACGAGCCCTGTGTCAGGCAGTGTGAGGACTCCCGTGTCGTCATCCAGCCTCCCGCTGTGCTGGTCACCCTGCCAGGACCCATCCTCAGCTCCTTCCCCCAGAGCACCGCTGTGGGATCCTCCGCATCCGCTGCCGTGGGCAATGAGCTCAGTGCCCAGGGAGTGCCTGTCTCCTCTGGAGGTTTTGGCTATGGCCTTGGCTATGGCCTTGGCTATGGCTACGGCTTGGGAGGCCTGGGCTGCTATGGAGGCAGATGGGGCCGCTACCCCTGCTAAATGGCCTTCACCACCATCCTGACACCACCATACTGATATCTGCAAGTCAGTCTGTGGATTGAAGACATGGCTGTTGCCATCTCCTGCCTTCTCCATGGTTCCATCTCTCATGGCACCAAGCAAAGAAGTGACCTGCACAGACTGAGGCAAACATGGCCCCATTCACCAGCTCTTCTTCTACTGCTTCCTTTTTTGCACCTCCAATTCTCTTCTCTCTGCTACTCTCCAGTCTAAAAATCTGCTCACAAACCAAAGACCAACAGGGACCTCGACTGTGCCACTCCCACAGTGGGACAGGAAGAGCTCGTGGATCTACTAAGAGCTCCAGAAGACAACAGCATTGGCTGCTGCTCACTTGACCTGTACCTCACACAGGCAACCCAACTGCTCTCAATTCCTCCCTCTTCACTGTACTTTTTTGTCAATAAACTTCTCCTGCAGCACAGCCTTCAACAGCTCCTTGTTCATTTGTTTCCCTCTCAAGGCTCATCCAACCTCACCCACCAAAATGCCAAGGCTCAAGAAGCCATTCACATGGCTTGACAAATGCCTGACAGTTCTTTCTCTGGGATAGGCACCCCAAAACATTCCCACCTGCACCCAAGGTGCTTCCAGCCCATCATACAAGACCTTCCCTTCCCAAAAAACAGCATGGGCACACTTTGCAGTTCTACCCATGCCACTTACACAAGGCATCCTTTCTCCTGGGGTACATTGCCCTGCATGCTGGGTCACCACTGAGGTTCTGGCATTCCCCTGCCTGCAGTGGAAACTAGAGAGAAAGAATGACCCAAGTTCTGTGTGTCTACAGAACAGCAGAGAAACCACAAAGCCTGAGATTTATAGAATCAGGGAATGACAGGATCACAGGAGAGTTTGAGTAGGAAGGGACCTGAAAGAACAGTTAGTTGAAACTTTCCAGAGCAGGGACTCCCCCTGCTAGATCAGACTGCTCAAAGCCTCATCCAACCTGTCCTTGAACACTGCCTGGGACCCCAAGACAAACGCAGCTTGTGCTAGCATGCTCTTCAAGTGTCCAACGATCCATAGGTTAGGAAAGCCTTCCTAATTCCTCATCTAAATCTACATTCACACAGTTTTGTTCTTAACCCCTCATCTTATCACTACACATCCTGATAGGGAGGCTCTGCCCATCTTTCCTCCCATCACCTTCTTGTGCTTCCCTGCACTGACACTCCTTTACAGAAGCATTTTCTATATCCCCTTCCACAGGAACAAGACCAGGCTCACCAGCCTGTACGCTCCCTGATCTTCTTCCCTGCACTTCTCACACAGACAAGCCTTAGGTGCTTTCTGGCAGCTATTACCAACCCCTCCCAAGCAATACGAACTCGAAGAGTTAAGATGTCTACTAAAGAAATGCAGCCAGCTCCTTCCCTCACCACTGCTGGGGACATCCCATCAGGACCACAGAGGTGTGCACATCCAGCTGTCAAGCACACCCTCCTACCTCTCTGTGTCATTGTCAGCAATAAGGAAGTCTCCACTGACAACCAGCCCAAAAAACATGCCCCTTGGCTAAACTGGGGTTGCCTTGCCATTTCTAAGGCCTTCAGCATTCATCATCCACCACCAGGGCCTCAGCTCTGCAGCCACATGCTGCACACCTGGCTCCAGCTCGCCCTGGACATCTGCAGACCCTCCTTCTGTCATCAAACACTGTGCAGAGAAGAGGCCTCACACCTCAGCATGCATCCTAAGCAAAGATATCAATGTTCCTGCAGCACCACATCCTCTCCCTGCGGCTTCCACTCTCCTCTGCCTCTCATCACACTCACGGGCTCTCCACAGTCTCCCCTGCCAATGCAAAGTAGCCATGGTGTGTGGCAGCGACACACCAGAGCCCGGCCTACAAACCTGTCATCCTGAGGAAAGGGCAGCACTGCTGAGGGGCAAACACCAGCCCATGGGGAGCCTGGCAGGCCTCCCATCAACAACATGGATAGGCAGGCTTGTGTGTCCTGGGCAAGGGCCACCACTACTATAATGGCTTGTTCTCACAAGAATCCCTCATCTGCCTGCTTGCACTCAAGCGTCAGGGATGGCCCCATGGGAGAATAATCCCAAAGATGCAGCCCCCTTTCTCACAGACACAAGCTTGGGATACACAGGGGCAGCAAGACTGAACCACAGAGCACAACCATGTGGAAAGGCCAGGCCTAAAGACATGCTGACCCTCATGGCAGCAAGGTTGGGAAGAACTGAATGCCATGGAAGGGGCAGCACCTCACCTGGCACAGCTCTAATTCACAGACCAGCCTTCCATGTCTGCCAGAAAATGGGGCTCTTGCTTCACAACTCATCTGAAAAACCACACCACAGGACAGCTGTTGTATGACCTCAGTGACGACACCCCACCTCTCCTATGCTTTGGTTGCATCTTCTCCCTGTGCTGACACACACACTCAACACCAAGAATTTGGCATTTCAAAGCTGCCCCCAGGGACAAGTGGACATGGTGTCACGAGAAGGACATGGAATGGCAGAAAAGTGTGGCCAGGAAAACACGCCCCACCTCATTGCTCACGATCCTCTGGCAGGCAAGCCCTGCTTGATGAAAAACGTTGTCATGCTCCAAGGCTGTCACACCCCTCTGGGACCAGCATAAAAGCCAAGCCAGAGCCTCTCTCCCTCACACACTTCTCCTGACGCCTTCTGCTCCACACTCAGCAAGGTGAGTCTCAAACCCCTTCCCCTCCAGCTCCTGCCCTGCTTGGCACAGCTCTTCCAGCCCCTCACACCTTTTCCCCCCTGCGCTTTCTCAACCTTCTCTCTTCCAGGGCCTCTCCACACCACAGACATGGCCTGCAACACCCTCTGCCGCCCCTGCGGACCCACCCCGCTGGCTAACAGCTGCAACGAGCCCTGTGTCAGGCAGTGTGAAGACTCCCGGGTCATCATCCAGCCTCCTGCTGTGCTGGTCACCCTGCCAGGACCCATCCTCAGCTCCTTCCCCCAGAGCACCGCTGTGGGATCCTCCGCATCCGCTGCTGTGGGCAACGAGCTCAGCGCCCAGGGAGTGCCTGTCTCCTCTGGAGGCTTTGGCTATGGCCTTGGCTATGGCCTTGGCTATGGCTATGGCTTGGGAGGCCTGGGCTGCTATGCAGGCAGAAGAGGCTGCTACCCCTGCTAAGGGCCCTCAACATCTCCCCTGACACCAACATCCCAATCTCTGGAAGCCATGGTGTGGTTTGAAATCACTCCTCCAAGCTTTTCATGGTCCACTGACTTGCCATCCATGACTCCTCCTCCCTCGTCTCCAAGAAACGCAGCAGGGAAGGGGCCAGGTCAGGCTCAGGCAAACATGGCACCTACACCTCCTCCTCTTCTCCTGCTTCCTTCTTTGCATCACCGCTTCTCTTGTGTCTACTACTTTCCACTTCAGCTGCCAGGACACAAGCCAAAGACCACCAGGAACCTCGACTGTGCCACTCCCACAGTGGGGCAGCAACACCTCATGACTCTGGGAAGAATTCCTACATCCAAAGGATGTTGGCTGATGGTCACCCGACCTGTTCCTCACAGGGGTGCCCCTCTTCTGGGCACTCCTTCCTTTCCAGTGTATTTTTGTCCTTCAATAAATCTCTGCATCACAGCATTCGACATGTCCTCTTTCAGTCTTTCTTCTCCCAAGGCTCACCCAACCTCACCCATTAAAAGGCCAGGGCTCCAATGGCCATGTTGGTGGCTTGATAGATGGCTGACAGGCCTCTCTTAGAAAGTACATCCCCAGAAACGACTCCCATTGGCACCCGGTGCCTTTTAAGCCTGTCACATAAGACCTTCACACTCCCAAGCAAAACCCAGACACACTTAGGCACTTCTGAGCCCCAGTCATTCTGGGGCTTCTCCAGGGTTCTATTCTAGGTCCAGTTCTCCTGAACATTTCATAAATGTCCTGGACTCAGGACCAGAGGGTGTCTTAAGTAAATCTGCAGATGACACCAAATTGAGATGAGCTCTTGTCTCCATAGAGTCTGCACACAGAGACCTGGGAAGGTGCAACCAGTTTCAGGAGATCACAGTAGAGGGGCAGAATCACCTCCTTTGACCTTGTCAATACACTTCTCTTGGTGCAGCCAAGCCAAGGATCAGCTTTCTGGCCTGCAAACACATATCAATGGCCCATAGTCAGTTTCCATCCACTAGAACCCCAAAGTCCATCTCCAGAGAGCTGCTCACCATCGCCCAGCCTGTACCCATGTTTGGCATTGCCCCAACCCAGACACGGGACTGAGCACTTGGCCTTGTTGAACTCCATGAGATTTACACATGAGGCCCCACCTGCCCAGCCTGTCAAAGACCCTCTGGATGGTGCCCCTTCCCTCCAGTGTGTCACTGTACCACACAGCTTGGTGTCATCTACAAACCTGCTGAGACTGCACTCAGTCCCACTCTCCTCTTCCCTGACAAAGATGTGAAGTTGGACCAGTCCTTGTACCGACCCCAGACAGGCAGAATTCATCACCACTCTCAAAACACACATTGAAACACTGACCACAACGCTTTGAGCGTCACCATCCAGCCAATTCCTAATCCACCAGCTGGTTCACCCATCAGCTCTCCAATTTACAGGCAAGCATGTTGTGTGGCACCATGTCTAAGCCTTTTCACAAGTCCTTGTTGATAAAAATCTTCACTCTTCCCTTACCCACCAATGAAACCCAGTTGTGGAAGGCCACCAGATTTGTCAGGCACAATGTGCCATTCCTGAAGCCATGCTGGCTGCCAGCAGCCACCTCTCCTGCTTCCAGGTGACTCAGCTTTGTCTCCAAAAGGATTTGTTCCATGACCATGACAGGCACAGAGGTGACACTGACTGGCCTGTGCTTACCCAGGGGCTTCCTTTACACCTTTTGTTTTAAAAGATGAGGTTCCATCTGCCAACTTGTTGCAGGGGTGGGGACTTGATTACATTGCCCAAGTCATTAATGAGCATGTTCAACAGTGTTGGCCTCACATCCGACTGCTGGGCTACATAGACTTCTTGAGACTCTCCTCCAGTGGGACTTTGTGCCACTCAGCAGAGTGCTGTGAGCCCAGCTCTTCAACCACTCATCACTCCTCTCACTCTACTCTTACACAACAGGTACTTTGTCAGCTTGTTGTGAGCATGCCAAGGGAGAAAGAGTCAACCACTTTACTAGAAGCTCAAGGTCAACACCAGCCATGGCTTGCTAAGCCACAAAAGAACCACTTCAACGTACAAGATGGGGGGGGGAATCCACCAAGCCCAATTTCCCCTTTCTAAATTCACACTTTTCCTGCTTCCCTGCATTGTCCCTCCTTCAAGGAAGCATCTTCTACATCCCATTCCAGAGGAAACAGACAAGGCTCACCAGGCTCTACTTTCCCAGACCTTCCTTAGAATCATCATAGAATCATAGAATGGCAAGGGTTGGAAGGGACCCCAAGGATCATAGAGCTCCAACCCCCCTGCCACAGGCAGGGTCACCAACCTCAAGCCTGGATCTACACAAGGTTGCCCAGGAACCTTGTGCCCTCCTTTCTGCACTCCTTAAATAGAGGATGCTTAGGAGCTTTCTGCCAGCCCTTACAACCTCTACAAGATAATCAAGAGGGCCCCTTGCACCCAGGAATTCAGTCAGCTCCCTTCTGGTGACTCCTGGAGACATCCCATAGGACCCTACAGAGCTGCATACATGCAGTGGTGGAGCACTGCTTTCTACCTCCCTGTGTCTTCCTCAGCAACAAGGATGTCTCACCTTGGATCTCCTGGAAATAGTCCAAAGAAGGGCTACAAAGATGATTAGGGGCCTGGAGCATCTCCCCTGGGAGGAAAGGCTGAGTAAGCTGGGACTCTTCAGCCTTGAGAAGACTAAGGGGGGACCTAATTAAAGTCTATAATTATCTGAAGCAGGGGATGCAGGGGGAATCAGCCAGCCCCTTTTCAGTGTCAGTGGGGACAGGACAAGGGGCAAGGGCTGCAAGTCGGAGCACAGGGAGTTCCACACCAACATGGGGAGGAACTTTTCCCCAGTGAGGGTGAGGGAGCCCTGGGCCAGGCTGCCCAGGGGGTGTGGAGTCTCCTTCTCTGGAGAGATTCCAGCCCCATCTGGATACCTATCTGAGTGATACGTCCTGGGGAGCTGCTTTGGCAGGGGGGTTGGACCCCATGATCTCTGGGGTTCCCTTCCAACCCCTACAATTCTATGATTCTATGACCTGAAATGAACCTATAGAACAGTCCCCATGGCTGGAAGAGAGCCAGTGTTGCCATTCCTCAAGCATTCAGCATTCATCCCTGCTGGGGAAGGCCCGAATGCAATGGAAGGGACAGCAATTCAAATGACATACATCCAACACACAGATCAGACTTTCAATGAGCCAAGAAAATGGGGCACTTGCTTCACAACACATCCGCAAACCAGACCACCGGACAGCTGAGGCATGACCTCAGTGACAACACCCCAGCTCTCCTATGCTTTGGTTGTGTCTTCTGCTCGTGATGACACACACACTCAACACCAAGAATTTGGGATTTCAAAGCTGCCGCCAGGGACAAGGGGACATGGTGTCACGAGAAGGACATGGAATGGCAGAAAAGTGTGGCCAGGAAAACATGACACACCTCATTATTAATGATGCTGTTGAATGCAAGAACTGCTTGAATGAAATATGTGGTCAGTCACAAAGTCTGTCACACCCCTCTGGGACCAGCATAAAAGCCGAGCCAGAGCCTCTCTCCCTCACACACTTCTCCTGACACCTTCTGCTCCACGCTCAGCAAGGTGAGCCTCAAACCCCTTCCCCTCCAGCTCCTGCCCTGTTTGGCACAGCTCTTCCAGCCCCTCACACCTTTCCAGCCCTGCGCTTTCTCAACCTCCTCTCTTCCAGGGCCTCTCCACACCACAGACATGGCCTGCAACACCCTCTGCCGCCCCTGCGGACCCACCCCGCTGGCTAACAGCTGCAACGAGCCCTGTGTCAGGCAGTGTGAGGACTCCCGTGTCGTCATCCAGCCTTCCACCGTGGTGGTCACCCTGCCAGGACCCATCCTCAGCTCCTTCCCCCAGAGCACCGCTGTGGGATCCTCCGCATCCGCTGCCGTGGGCAACGAGCTCAGCGCCCAGGGAGTTCCTGTGTCCTCTGGAGGCTTTGGCTATGGCCTTGGCTATGGCCTTGGCTATGGCTACAGCTTGGGAGTCCTGGGCTGCTATGGAGGCAGATGGGGCTGCTACCGCTGCTAAGGGCCCTCAGCACCAGCCCTTAGAGCAATAACCAAAACACTGATATCCACATCGTGGATTGAGGAATTCACTTTCTGGCCTCTTCTGGCATTTAGTCTTGCCATCTACATCTCCTCTTCTCATGGCATCAAGCAAAGAAGCAGGGATGAGGGCCAGCCTGGGCTGAGGCAAACACGGCCCCTCTACCTCTTTCCCTTCTCCCTCTTCCTTTTCTGCATCTCCTCTTCTGCCTACTGCTCTCCATTGAAACCACCAGCTCAAAATCAAAGGCTACGGGGGACCTGCAGTGTGTGTATCCTATAGTCGGGCGGGAAGACCTCATGGCTCACGTATGAGCTCCAGCATCTCATCTCATCCCACCTCTCTCATCCTGCCATAAAGAAGGAGAAGCTTTGACACGACCATCTCCATGGCCTCTTCTGCCGCCTTTATGTGGAAGGTTCCTGTCCTCCTTCTGCTGGGGGCCCAGACCTAAACACAGGACTCCAGTCTCAGGAGAGCACAGCAGAGATGCAAAATATCCTCCCTGGACCTGACAGACATGCTTCTTTTGATGCATCACATACTATGATCAGCTTGCTTTGTTCTACGTCTTCTTATAGATGGGTGTCACATATGCTAAATTCCAGTCAACTAAGACTGCCACGATATAGGCAGGACTTCTTTGCATTTCTTATGATCCCCTTTCTTCTATTCTATGTCAGGGGGGCTGGATACCCAAAGAACAACTGGTCTTAGCAGTGAGGCCTGAAGCAAATAAGGCACAAAGTAACTCAGTCTTTTCCCCCTCCTTTGTCAATGTGTCCTCCCACATCACATAAAGGACAGAGATTCACTTTAGCCCCCCACCTTTAGTTGGAAATATATTTATAGAAACAATTATTCTTGTCCTTTATGGTCATAGGTAGATGAAGTTTGTGTTGAGCTTTGGCCCTTCTGAATTTCTCCTTGGAGAACCTCACAACATCCTTGTAGGTCTCCTGAGGTGTCTGCCCCTTCCAGCAAAAATCATAAACTCTCTTAATATTCCTAAGTCCCAAGCAAAGCTTCCTTCCTCCTGAGCCAGAATATTCTTCTTCACCTCGAGCTCGTCTCTTGGCACATGGAGACTCTCTATCAAACACAGGGCAATGCTATGGAACCTTTAACAGAAGCCATGCCTCTAGCCTCCTAATTTACACAACCATGCAACATGAAGCCAACAGAGAGAGCTACAAGCTGCCAGGCCAGGGGGAACCAAGACATCAGAGAGAAATAATAAAGGGAGGCCCAAAAGCAGGCTTACCGAGCTGCCAGCAAGTCACACTCAAAGGCTGTCACTCCCCTCTGGGACCAGCATAAAAGCCAATCCAGAGCCTCTCTCCCTGCAAGGAAGCAGGGAAGAGGGCCAGCCTGGGCTGAAGCAAACACGGCCCCTCTACCTCTTCTTCTTCTCCTTCTTTCCTTCTCTGCATTGCCTCTTCTCTTGTGTCTACTACTCTCCCCTGAAACCACCTGCTCAAAAAACAAAGGCCACTATGCACCCACAGTCTGCCTATCCGATGGTGGGATGTGAAGACGTTGTGGCTCTGGTAAGAGCTCCAGCATACAAAGGATGTAGGCTCATGGTCCCCTGACCTGTATCTCAGATGATCACCCTCAGACTTGGAACTCTTTCCTTTTCGTGGTATTTTTCTCCATTAATAAATTTCTCCTGCATCACAGCCCTCAACATCTCCTTGTTTATTCTTTCATCTCCCAAGGTTCATCCAACCTCAAACACAAGAAATGCAGGCTACAAGTATCCATTGGGGTGGGTTCACCAGTGGATGCCAGAGCTCTTGTTAAGATGGGTATTCTGAGAAAACCATCCCACCTCCACATGGGGCAGTTCCAGGCTGACACACAAGATCTTCACTACCCAAAGAAAAGCTTTGATACCTTTATTCCCTTCTACACGTATCTCTGATGCCTCTCTGATAGGGTAACATGGCCTGGGGACCAGGAGAGCACAGAGACCCTCTATCACTGCCATTCCACAATTGGGCAGGGGATGGAAAATACGACAAGGGCTTTGTGCATCGACATGAGGACAGAGACAGCACAGAATGAGAGAACGGTTTGAATTGAAAGGAACCTTCTGAGTCATCTCAGTTGAATCTCTCCTGCCATGGGCAGGGACGCCCCCCACTAGACAAAGCTGCTCAAAGCCCTGTCACATCTGCCACTGAACAGCGCATATGGGATTCTCTTGAAGAGTCCAACCACCCTTACAGTAAAGAAAGCCTTCCTAATAGCTCCTAATTTTATCCTAGTTCAGGTTTGCTCAATACTCCTCATCGTATCACTACAAATCATGAATAATGAGCCCATCTTTCATCTCTGCCACCTGTAAGAACTGGAAGGCTGCTCTAAGGTCTCCCTGGAAACATCTCCAACTAAAAAACTGCAACTCTCACAGCATCTCCTCATGCAGGAGAAGCTTGGACCAAACCATCCTCAAGACCTCTTCTGCCCCTTTTATGAAGAAGGTCCCTATCATGCTTATACTGAGGGGGCCAAGAGCTAAACACAGAACTGCAGTCTCAGGAGAGCACAGGAGAGAATTACCACCCTCGACTTACTGGACGTGCTTCTCTTGAAGCAGCCCAGCATGTGATTGACTTTCATCCTTCCACCAATTCTTGTAGGTGGTTTTACTCACTTCTAGTCAACTAGGACTTCCCCAGTATAGGCAAGGCTGCTGAGACATGATGGAAGGTGGTTTGGTGAGCACTGATACCAGCCCCTGCAGTACCCTTGGGGGGATCCCATCCAGCCCCCTACACTTGTGTATGGTTTAATGTTGTTGCAGGTCAACAACCATTTCTTCCTCTGTTCTGGGAGCATTGTTATGTTCCCCTTCCTTGCATTTCATCTCAGGGGAGCTGGGAACCCAAAGAATAACTGGTCTTAGTAGTAAGGACTGAAGGAAATAAGGCACAAAGTACCTCAGCTTTTTCCTCTTCCATTATGACCGTTTACCCCACATCAAATCAAGGATGGAGATTCCCCATAGAACTTCTTTGGTGGACAATATAGAAACAGTTTTTCTTGTCCTTTATGGCCATGGTTGAAAGAAGATTGAGTAGAGCCTTGTCCTTTCTGAAATTCTCCTGGGAAAGCCTCACAACATCCTTGGAGGCCTGCTGAGGTGTCTGCCCCTTCCTCCAAAACTCATAAACTCTCTTCTTTATCCTAAGTCCCAACCAAAGCTTCCTTCCTTCTGAGCAAGACCATTCTTCTTTGGCTCCGGCTCAACTCTTGGCACATGGAGACTCTCTATCAAACACAGGGCAATGCTATGGAACCTTCAACAGAAGCCAAGGCTCAAGCACTGTAATTAACACAGCCCTGCAACATGAAGCCAATATGATTTTAAATTGCCAGGCCAGGGGGAACCAACACTCAGCAGAATAAAGTTAAAGACAGGCCCAAAAACACGCTTACCGAGCTGGCAGCAAGGTGGGGTGACAGCAAATATGATGGAAGGGGCATGCCTCACGCCCGGCACACCTCCAATGCCCAGTCCAGCCTTCCAGGGTTGCAAGGAAATGGGTCCCCACTGGACAATGCACCCACACACCACACCACATGAATGCCATAGGAGGACCTCACTGATGACACCCCACCTATCCTATGCTTTGCCCGTGCCTCCAAAATGCTTTGACACACACCTTGCCTACAAATCCATCCCAGTACCGACTCTCCCTTCAAAGCTGCCGCCAGGGCCAATGGGACACGACCTCAAGAAGAGGACAGGAAAAGGGAGCCTTGTGGCCAGGAAAACACACCCCACCTCATGACTCTCCAGGCTGTGGCATGCAAGATCTGCCTGTCTGAAACCTGCTGCCATGTGCAAAGGCTGTCTCTCTGCCTCGGGCACTCCAGGACCAGCATAAAAGCCGAGCCAGAGCCTCTCTCCCTCACACACTTCTCCTGACGCCTTCTGCTCCACGCTCAGCAAGGTGAGCCTCAAACCCCCTCCCCTCCAGCTCCTGCCCTGCTTGGCCCAGCACTTCCAGCCCCTCGCACCTTTCCCCCCTGCGCTTTCTCAACCTCCTCTCTTCCAGGGCCCCTCCACGCTACAGACATGGCCTGCAACACCCTCTGCAGCCCCTGCGGACCCACCCCGCTGGCTAACAGCTGCAACGAGCCCTGTGTCAGGCAGTGTGAGGACTCCCGGGTCGTCATCCAGCCTCCCGCTGTGCTGGTCACCCTGCCAGGACCCATCCTCAGCTCCTTCCCCCAGAACACCGCTGTGGGATCCTCCGCATCCGCTGCCGTGGGCAACGAGCTCAGCGCCCAGGGAGTGCCTGTCTCCTCTGGAGGCTTTGGCTATGGCCTTGGCTATGGCCTTGGCTATGGCTACGGCTTGGGAGGCCTGGGCTGCTATGGAGGCAGATGGGGCCGCTACCCCTGCTAAGGGTTCTCGCCAACACCCCTGACACCAACCACCAAATCACTGGATTCCACATCGTGGATCATGAGTGCACCTTCAGGCCTCTTCTGGCACTAGATCTGGCATCTACATCTCCTCCTCACATCGTATTAAGCATGGAAGCAGGGAAGGGGGCCAGCCTGGGCTGGTGCAAACATGGCCCCTCTACCTCATCCCCTTCTCCCTGTTTCCTTCTCTTCATTGCCTCCTCTCTTGTGTCTACTACTCTCCCCTGAAACCACCTGCTCAAAAAACAAAGGCCACTATGGACCTGCAGTGTGTCTTTCCTATGGTGCGGCAGGAAGACCTTGTGGCTCTGGTAAGAGCTCCAGCACACAAAGGATGTTGGCTCATGGTCCCCTGACCTGTATCCCAGACGGATACTCTCATACTTGGAACTCTTTCCTTTTCATGGTATTTTTCTCCATCAATAAACTTCTCCAGCATCACAGCCTTTCACGTCTCCTCAGTTGTATTTTTATTCTTCCAAAGCTCATCCAACCTCTCACAACCCAAAGTCAGGGCAGCTAGCAGGCTGGGTTGACCAGTGGATGCCAGACATCTCCTTAGGATGTGCATCATGAGAAGACCATCCCATATGACAAGAGCTTTTTGCATCAACATGAGGACAGCAACAGCACAGAATCAGAGAATGGTTTGTGTTGGAAGGGTGCTTAAATGTCATCTCAGTTGCATCTCTCCTGCCATGAGTAGGGACACCCTCCACTACACCAGGCTGCTCACAGCCACATCCAACCTGCCCTTTAACACTGCCAGGGATCCAGAGACATTGAGTAGCACATGGGATCTTCTTCAAGTGTCCAACTGCCCTAACAGGAAAGAAAGCCTTCCTAATAGCTCACCTAAAGCTACCCTCATTCAGGTTGGCTCATTACTCCTCATCATATCACTACACATCCTGAATAACAGGTACATCCCCATCCTTCCTCCACACCTCCTGTCAGTACATGAAGGCTGCTCTAAGGTCTCCATGGACACTTCTCCAGGATAAAGAACCCCAAATCTCACAGCCTGTCTTCATACTTGAGGTCAGATGGAACATGATCTTGGCCTCTTCTGACCCCTTTTTGCAGAAGGTCCCTATCATGCTTATACTGGGGGGCCAAGAGCTAAATACAGGACTCCAGTCTCAGGAGAGCACAGGAGAGAATTACCTCCCTAGACCCGCTGGACACACTTCTCTTGATGCAGCCCAGCCTATGATCAGCTTTCCTCCTTCCACCAGTTCTTGTAGGTGGGTATCACCTTTGCTCACTTCGAGTCATCCAGTACTTCCCCAGTATAGGCAAGACTGCTGAGACATGCTGGAAGGTGGTTTGGTGACCACTGACACCAGTTTCCACAGTACACTTGGGGGGATCCCATCTGGCCCCCACACTTGTGTATGGCTCAGTAGCGTAGCAGGTCAACAACCATTTCTTCCTGTGTTATGGGGGCTTTGTTATGTTCCCCTTCCTTGTCTTCCATCTCAGGCAGGATGGACATCCAGAAAACAACGGTTCTTAGGATTCTGTACTGAGGCACAAAGGAACTCAGCCTTTTCACCCTCCTCCTTTGTCCCTATATTTCCCATACAACTAATAAAGGATGGAGATTCTCCTAAGCATTTTCTACATGCCCTCCCAAAGGAACAATAAACAGGCTCACCAGTCTCTACCTTCCCAAATCTTCCTTCCCCTACCTCTTACACAGAGGAGCCTTAGGAAGTATCTGCAGGCCTTTAGCAACCACTTCTAAGATACAACACCTCCACAATACAAACAAGAAGGGCCTATCACAGAAGTCGGCCAGCTCCCACCCTCACCTGATACACTCACATACCCCCATAAGGCCCCACACTGGTGGGTACAGGCAGTTGCCAAGCACTCAGGAGCTCTGGACTAAAGCTGCCAGGACAATGGCCTGCTCTCACAAGCAGCCCTCCTCTGCCTGCTTGGTACTCACAAAAAACGGAGGGCCAAATGGTGGCACAAGCCTAAGGATGCTGCCCCCTTTCTCCCAGACACAAACTCTGCAGACACAGGGGCAGCAACACAGAACCAGAGAGCGGAACCTGCCAGGAAGACCAGGCCCAAGGACACGCTGAGCCTCATGGCAGCAAGGCAGAGAAGGCCCAAATGCCTTCAGTAGGCACATATACAATGCACAGAGCAGCCTTTCATGGAAGAACACCACAAAACTGCTGTGGCATGACCTTAGTAAGGACACCCCAGCTCTCCTATGCTTTGGATGTGTCTTCTGCCCGTCCTGACACACACACTCAACACCAAGAATTTGGCATTTCAAAGCTGCCGCCAGGGACAAGTGGACATGGTGTCATGAGAAGGACATGGAATGGCAGAAACGTGTGGCCAGGAAAACACGCCCCACCTCATTGATCACAAGGCTGTGGCATGAGAGAAGGGTTGGGTGAAAAACACAGTCACACTCAAAGGCTGTCACACCCCTCTGGGACCAGCATAAAAGCCGAGCCAGAGCCTCTCTCCCTCACACACTTCTCCTGACGCCTTCTGCTCCACGCTCAGCAAGGTGAGTCTCAAACCCCTTCCCCTCCAGCTCCTGCCCTGCTTGGCCCAGCTCTTCCAGCCCCTCACACCCTTCCCCCCGCTGCGCTTTCTCAAGCTCCTCTCTTCCAGGGCCCCTCCACACCACAGACATGGCCTGCAACACCCTCTGCAGCCCCTGCGGACCCACCCCGCTGGCTAACAGCTGCAACGAGCCCTGTGTCAGGCAGTGTGAGGACTCCCGGGTCGTCATCCAGCCTCCGCCTGTGCTGGTCACCCTGCCAGGACCCATCCTCAGTTCCTTCCCCCAGAGCACCGCTGTGGGATCCTCCGCATCCGCTGCCGTGGGCAACGAGCTCAGCGCCCAGGGAGTGCCTGTCTCCTCTGGAGGCTTTGGCTATGGCCTTGGCTATGGCTACGGCTTGGGAGGCCTGGGCTGCTATGGAGGCAGATGGGGCCGCTACCCCTGCTAAATGGCCTTCACCACCATCCTGACTCCAACCTCCTGATATCTTCAAGCCACTCTGTGGATTGAAGACATGGCTGTTGCCTTCTACTGCCTTCTCCATTGTTCCATCTCTCATGGCACCAAGCAAAGAAGTGACCTGCACAGACTGAGGCAAACATGGCCCCATTCACCATCTCTTCTTCTACTGCTTCTTTTTTTGCACCTCCAATTCTCTTCTCTCTGCTACTCTCCAGTCTAAAAATCTGCTCACAAACCAAAGACCAACAGGGACCTCGACTCTGCCACTCCCACAGTGGGACAGGAACAGCTCGTGGCTCTACTAAGAGCTATGGAAGACAACAGCATTGGCTGCTGCTCACCTGACCTGTACCTCACACGGGCGCCGCAGCTGCTCTCAATTCCTCCCTCTTCAATGTATTTTTTTGTCAATAAACTTCTCCTGCAGCACAGCCTTCGACAGCTCCTTGTTCATTCTTTTCCCTCTCAAGGCTCATCCAACCTCACCCACCAAAATGCCAAGGCTCGAGAAGCCACGCACGCGGCTTGACAAATGCCTGTCAGTTCTTCCTCTGGGATGGGCACCCCAAAACATTCCCACCTGCACCCAATGTGCTTCCAGCCCGTCACACAAGACCTTCCCTTCCCAAACTACAGCTTGGGCACATTTCTGCAGTTCTACCCATGCCTCTGACACAAGGCATCCTTTCTGCTGGGGTACATTGCCCTGCATGCTGGGTCACCACTGAGGTTCTTGCATTCCCCTGCCTGCAGTGGAAACTAGAGAGAAAGAATGACCCAAGTTCTGTGTGTCTACAGAACAGCAGAGAAACCACAAAGCCTGAGATTTATAGAATCAGGGAATGACAGGATCACAGGAGAGTTTGAGTAGGAAAGGACCTGAAAGAACAGTTAGTTGAAACTTTCCGGAGCAGGGACTCCCTCTGCTAGACCAGGCTGCTCAAAGCCTCATCCAACCTGTCCTTGAACACTGCCAGGGACCCCAAGACAAACGCAGCTTGTGCTAGCATGTTCTTCAAGTGTCCAACGATCCATGGGGTTAGGAAAGCCTTCCTAATTCCTCACCTAAATCTACATTCTCACAGTTTTGTTCTTAACCCCCTCATCTTATCACTACACATCCTGATAAGGAGGATCTGCCCATCTTTCCTCCCATCACCTTCTTGTGCTTCCCTGCACTGACACTCCTTTACAGAAGCATTTTCTATATCCCCTTCCACAAGAACAAGACCAGGCTCACCAGCCTGTACGCTCCCTGATCTTCTTCCCTGCACTTCTCACACAGACAAGCCTTAGGTGCTTTCTGGCAGCTATTACCAACCCCTCCCAAGCAATACGTACTCGAAGAGTTAAGATGTCTACTAAAGAAATGCAGCCAGCTCCTTCCCTCACCACTGCTGGGGACATCCCATCAGGACCACAGAGGTGTGCACATCCAGCTGTCCAGCACACCCTCCTACCTCTCTGTGTCATTGTTAGCAATAAGGAAGTCTCCACTGACAACCAGCCCAAAAAACACGCCCCTTGGCTAAACTGGAGCTGCCTTGCCATTCCTAAGGCCTTCAGCATTCATCATCCACCACCAGGGCCTCAGCTCTGCAGCCACATGCTGCACACCTGGCTCCAGCTCGCCCTGGACATCTGCAGACCCTCCTTCTGCCATCAAACACTGTGCAGAGAAGTGGCCTCACACCTCAGCATGCACCCTGGGTAAAGATCTCAATGTTCCTGCCACACGACATCCTCTCCCTGTGGCTTCCACTCTCCTCTGCCTCTCCTCACACTCACGGTCTCTCCACAGTCTCCCCTGCCCATGCAAAGCAGCCATGGTGTGTGGAAGTGACACACCAGAGCCCGGCCTACAAACCTGTCAGCCTGAGGAAAGGGCAGCACTGCTGAGGGGCAAACACCAGCCCGTGGGGAGCCTGGCAGGCCTCCCATCAACAACATGGATAGGCAGGCTTCTGTGTCCTGGGCAAGGGCCACCACTACAATGGCTTGTTCTCACAAGAATCCCTCATCTGCCTGCTTGCACTCAAGCGTCACGGATGGCCCCATGGGAGAATAAGCCCAAAGACGCAGCCCCCTTTCTCCCAGACAGAAGCTTGGGAAATACAGGGGCAGGAAGACTGAACCACAGAGCACAACCATGTGGAAAGGCCAGGCCTAAAGACATGCTGACCCTCATGGAAGCAAGGTGGGGAAGAACTGAATGCCATGGAAGGGGCAGCACTTCACCTGGCACAGCTCTAATTCACAGACCAGCCTTCCAGGTCTGCATGGAAATGGGGCAATTGCTTCACAACTCATCTGAAAAACCACACCACAGGACAGCTGTTGTATGA
Organism: Laterallus jamaicensis coturniculus; assembly: GCA_022605575.1. Classification (NCBI taxonomy): domain Eukaryota; kingdom Metazoa; phylum Chordata; class Aves; order Gruiformes; family Rallidae; genus Laterallus; species Laterallus jamaicensis. Next base: position 260,418 of record JAKCOX010000224.1, on the reverse strand, counting down.
CCTCAGTGACGACACCCCAGCTCTCTTATGCTTTGGTTGCATCTTCTCCCTGTGCTGACACACACACTCAACACCAAGAATTTGGCATTTCAAAGCTGCCGCCAGGGACAAGTGGACATGGTGTCACGAGAAGGACATGGGATGGCAGAAAAGTGTGGCCAGGAAAACTCGCCCCACCTCATTGCTCACGATCCTCTGGCAGGCAAGCCCTGCTTGATGAAAAACGTGGTCATGCTCAAGGGCTGTCACACCCCTCTGGGACCAGCATAAAAGCCAAGCCAGAGCCTCTCTCCCTCACACACTTCTCCTGACGCCTTCTGCTCCACGCTCAGCAAGGTGAGCCTCAAACCCCTTCCCCTCCAGCTCCTGCCCTACTTGGCCCAGCTCTTCCAGCCCCTCACACCTTTCCCCCACTGCGCTTTCTCAACCTCCTCTCTTCCAGGGCCTCTCCACACCACAGACATGGCCTGCAACACCCTCTGCAGCCCCTGCGGACCCACCCCGCTGGCTAACAGCTGCAACGAGCCCTGTGTCAGGCAGTGTGAGGACTCCCGGGTCGTCATCCAGCCTCCCGCTGTGCTGGTCACCCTGCCAGGACCCATCCTCAGCTCCTTCCCCCAGAGCACCGCTGTGGGATCCTCCGCATCCGCTGCCGTGGGCAACGAGCTCAGCGCCCAGGGAGTGCCTGTCTCCTCTGGAGGCTTTGGCTATGGCCTTGGCTATGGCCTTGGCTATGGCTATGGCTTGGGAGGCCTGGGCTGCTATGGAGGCAGATGGGGTCGCTACCGCTGCTAAGGGCCCTCAACATCTCCCCTGACACCAACATCCCAATCTCTGGAAGCCATGGTGTGGTTTGAAGTCACTCCTCCAAGCTTTTCATGGTCCACTGACTTGCCATCCATGACTCCTCCTCCCTCGACACCAAGAAACACAGCAGGGAAGGGACCAGGTCAGGCTCAGGCAAACATGGCTCCTACACCTCCTCCTCTTCTCCTGCTTCCTTCTTTGCATCTCCTGTTCTCTTGTGTCTACTACTTTCCACTTCAGCTGCCAGGACACAAGCCAAAGACCACCAGGGGCCTTGACTGTGCCACTCCCACAGTGGGGCAGCAACACCTCATGGCTCTGGGAAGAATTCCTACATCCAAGGGATGTTGGCTGACGGTCACCGGACCTGTTCCTCACAGGGGTGCCCCTCTTCTGGGCAATCCTTCCTTTCCACTGTATTTTTGTCCTTCAATAAACCTCTGCATCACAGCATTCGACATGTCCTCTTTCAGTCTTTCTTCTCCCAAGGCTCACCCAACCTCACCCATTAAAAAGCCAGGGCTCCACAGGCCATGGTGGTGGCTTGATAAATGGCTGACAGGCCTCTCTTAGAAAGTACATGTCCAGAAACGACTCCCATTGGCACCCGGTGGCCTTTTAAGCCTGTCACATAAGACCTTCACACTCCCAAGCAAAACCCAGACACACTTAGGCACTTCTGAGCCCCAGTCACTCTGGGGCTTCTCCAGGGTTCCATTCTAGGTACAGTTCTTTTTAACATTTTCATAAATGACCTGGACTGAGGTGTCTTAGGTAAATCTGCAGAGGTCAGACTTGAGATGAGCTGTTGTCTCCATAGAGTCTGCACACAGAGACCTGGGAAGGTGCAACCAGTTTCAGGAGAGCCCAGTAGAGGGGCAGAATCACCTCCTTTGACCTTATCAATACACTTCTCTTCATGCAGCCAAGCCAAGGATTGGCTTGCTGGCCTCTGAACACATATTGCTGGCACATAGTCAGGTTTTCATCCACCAGAACCCCAAAGTCCATCTCCAGAGAGCTGCTCACCATCGCCCAGCCTGTACCCATGTTTGGCATTGCCCCAACCCAGACACGGGACTGAGCACTTGGCCTTGTTGAACTCCAAGAGATTTACACATGAGGCCCCACCTGCCCAGCCTGTCAAAGACCCTCTGGATGGTGCCCCCTCCCTCCAGTGTGTCACTGTACCACACAGCTTGGTGTCATCTACAAACCTGCTGAGGCTGCACTCAGTCCCACTCTCCTCTTCCCTGACAAAGATGTGAAGTTGGACCAGTCCCTGTACCGACCCCAGACAGGCAGAATTCATCACCACTCTCAAAACACACATTGAAACACTGACCACAACGCTTTGAGCGTCACCATCCAGCCAATTCCTAATCCATCAGCTGGTTCACCCATCAGCTCTTCAATTTACAGGCAAGCATGTTGTGTGGCACCATGTCTAAGCCTTTTCACAAGTCCTTGTTGATAAAAATCTTCACTCTTCCCTTAACCACCAATGTAACCCAGTTGTGGAAGGCCACCAGATTTGTCAGGCACAATGTGCCATTCCTGAAGCCATGCTGGCTGCCAGCAGCCACCTCTCCTGCTTCCAGGTGACTCAGCTTTGTCTCCAAAAGGATTTGTTCCATGACCATGACAGGCACAGAGGTGACACTGACTGGCCTGTGCTTACCCAGGGGCTTCCTTTACACCTTTTGTTTTAAAAGATGAGGTTCCATCTGCCAACTTGTTGCAGGGGTGGGGACTTGATTACATTGCCCAAGTCATTAATGAGCATGTTCAACAGTGTTGGCCTCACATCCGACTGCTGGGCTACATAGACTTCTTGAGACTCTCCTCCAGTGGGACTTTGTGCCACTCAGCAGAGTGCTGTGAGCCCAGCTCTTCAACCACTCATCACTCCTCTCACTCTACTCTTACACAACAGGTACTTTGTCAGCTTGTTGTGAGCATGCCAAGGGAGAAAGAGTCAAACACTTTACTAGAAGCTCAAGGTCAACACCAGCCATGGCTTGCTAAGCCACAAAAGAACCACTTCAACGTACAAGATGGGGGGGGAATCCACCAAGCCCAATTTCCCCTTTCTAAATTCACACTGATGATCCCCCTTTTCCTGCTTCCCTGCATTGTCCCTCCTTCAAGGAAGCATCTTCTACATCCCATTCTAGAGGAAACAGACAAGGCTCACCAGGCTCTACTTTCCCAGACCTTCCTTAGAATCATCATAGAATCATAGAATGGCAAGGGTTGGAAGGGACCCCAAGGATCATAGAGCTCCAACCCCCCTGCCACAGGCAGGGTCACCATCCTCAAGCCTGGATCTACACAAGGTTGCCCAGGAACCTTGTGCCCTCCTTCCTGCACTCCTTAAATAGAGGATGCTTAGGAGCTTTCTGCCAGCCCTTACAACCTCTACAAGATAATCAAGAGGGCCCCTCGCGCCCAGGAATTCAGTCAGCTCCCTTCTGGTGACTCCTGGAGACATCCCATAGGACCCTACAGAACTGCATACATGCAGTGGTGGAGCACTGCTTTCTACCTCCCTGTGTCTTCCTCAGCAACAAGGATGTCTCACCTTGGATCTCCTGGAAATAGTCCAAAGAAGGGCTACAAAGATGATTAGGGGCCTGGAGCATCCCCCCTGGGAGGAAAGGCTGAGTAAGTTGGGACTCTTCAGCCTTGAGAAGACTAAGGGGGGACCTAATTAAAGTCTATAATTATCTGAAGCAGGGGATGCAGGGGGAATCAGCCAGCCCCTTTTCAGTGTCTGTGGGGACAGGACAAGGGGCAAGGGCTGCAAGTCGGAGCACAGGGAGTTCCACACCAACATGGGGAGGAACTTTTCCCCAGTGAGGGTGAGGGAGCCCTGGGACAGGCTGCCCAGGGGGTGTGAAGTCTCCTTCTCTGGAGACATTCCAGCCCCATCTGGATGCCTATCTGAGTGATACGTCCTGGGGAGCTGCTGTGGCAGGGGGGTTGGACCCCATGATCTCTGGGGTTCCCTTCCAACCCCTACAATTCTATGATTCTATGACCTGAAATGAACCTATAGAACAGTCCCCATGGCTGGAAGAGAGCCAGTGTTGCCATTCCTCAAGCATTCAGCATTCATCCCTGCTGGGGAAGGCCCGAATGCAATGGAAGGGACAGCAATTCAAATGACATACATCCAACACACAGATCAGACTTTCAATGAGCCAAGAAAATGGGGCACTTGCTTCACAACACATCCGCAAACCAGACCACCGGACAGCTATGGCATGACCTCAGTGACAACACCCCAGCTCTCCTATGCTTTGGTTGTGTCTTCTGCTCGTGATGACACACACACTCAACACCAAGAATTTGGCATTTCAAAGCTGCCGCCAGGGACAAGTGGACATGGTGTCACGAGAAGGACATGGAATGGCAGAAAAGTGTGGCCAGGAAAACATGACACACCTCATTATTAATGATGCTGCTGAATGCAAGAACTGCTTGAATGAAATATGTGGTCAGTCACAAAGGCTGTCACACCCCTCTGGGACCAGCATAAAAGCCGAGCCAGAGCCTCTCTCCCTCACACACTTCTGACGCCTTCTGCTCCACGCTCAGCAAGGTGAGCCTCAAACCCCTTCCCCTCCAGCTCCTGCCCTGTTTGGCCCAGCTCTTCCAGCCCCTCACACCTTTCCCCCCCTGCGCTTTCTCAACCTCCTCTCTTCCAGGGCCCCTCCACACCACAGACATGGCCTGCAACACCCTCTGCCGCCCCTGCGGACCCACCCCGCTGGCTAACAGCTGCAACGAGCCCTGTGTCAGGCAGTGTGAGGACTCCCGTGTCGTCATCCAGCCTTCCACCGTGGTGGTCACCCTGCCAGGACCCATCCTCAGCTCCTTCCCCCAGAGCACCGCTGTGGGATCCTCCGCATCCGCTGCCGTGGGCAACGAGCTCAGCGCCCAGGGAGTGCCTGTCTCCTCTGGAGGCTTTGGCTATGGCCTTGGCTATGGCCTTGGCTATGGCTACGGCTTGGGAGGCCTGGGCTGCTATGGAGGCAGATGGGGCTGCTACCGCTGCTAAGGGCCCTCAGCACCAGCCCTGACAGCAATAACCAAAACACTGGAGTCTACATCGTGGATTGAGGATGCACCTCCAGGCCTCTTCTGGCACTTGGTCTTGCCATGTACATCTCCTCCTCTCATGGCATCAAGCAAGGAAGCAGGGAAGAGGGCTGCCTGGGCTGAGGCAAACATGGCCCCTCTACCTCTTCCTTCTCTGCATCGCCTCTTCGCTTGTGTCTACTACTCTGAAACCATCTGCTCAAAAAACACAAGACTACTATGGTCCTCTTGTGTGCCTCTCCTATGGCAGGATGGGAAGACCTTGTGGCTCTGCTAAGAGCTCCAGCATACAAAGGGTGTTGGCTCATGGTCCCGTGACCTGTATCTCAGACAGGCACCCTCATATTTGGCACTCTTTCCTTTTCATGGTATGTTTTTTCCATCAATAAATTTCTCCTGCATCACAACCTTCAACATTTTGTTCTTTCTTATCCCAAGGATCATCCAAGCTCAATCACTAGAGGAAAGGCAGGGCTCAAGAAGCCATTGGGGTGGCTTGACAAATAGATACCAGACCTCTCTTTAGGAAGTGCATTCTGAGAAGACCATCACTGGTACATGGTGCACTCCCAGCCTGTCACACAAGACCTTCAGTTGCCCAAAGAAAAGTGTGGCCACCCTTCTGCATTTCTACCCATGCTGGTGACACAAGACCATAGAATCTACAATAAGGTTGGAAGGGACCTTTAGAAGCCATTAAGTCCATTTCCACATGGCAGGAAGCAGGGACATCTTCACTAGATTAGGTCACAGCCAAAGCCCCATCAAGGTTGACCTTGAACATCTCCAGGGATGGGGCCTCCACCACCACTCTGGGCAACCTGTTCCAGTGACCCCCCCACCCTCATATTGAAGAACTTCTTCCTAATATCCAAACTAAATCTCCCCATTTTGAGTTTGAAACCATCACCCCTTGTCCTATCACTCCAGGCCCTTGGGAACAGTTCTTCCCCAGCTTCCTTATAGGCTCCCTTCAGGGACTGGAAGGCTGCTATAAGGTCCCCTTGGAGCTTTCCCTTCCCCAGGCTGAACAAGCCCAATTCTCACGGTCTTCACAGGAGAGGTGCTCCAGCCCTTTGATGATCATTTTTGTGGCCCTCCTCTGGACTCACTCCAACAGTTCCGTGTCCTCCTTGTGTTGAGGGCTCCAAAGCTGCACACAGTGCTCCAAGTGAGGTCTCCCAGAGCAGAGCAGAGGGACAGAATCCCCTCTCTCAATCTGCTGGCCACACTTCTTGGGACGGAGCCCAGGTTGTGGTTGACCTTTTGGGCTGCAGATGCACATTGGTGGCTCATGTCCAGCTTCTCATCCACAAGGACTCCAAAGTCCCATTCCTCTAGGCAGCTTCCCAGCACATCATCTCCCAACCTGTATGGATAACTGGGATTGTCCTGACCCAGCTGAAGGACTCTGCACCTGGCTTTGTTGAACCTCCTGAGGTTCACCTGGGCCCACTTCACCAGACTGTCCAATTCCTTTCTGAGTGGCATCCCAGCTCTCCAGCACATGAACTTCACCACCCAGCTTGGTGTTAGCAGAAAATTTGCTGAGGGTGCACTCAATCCCACTGCCAATATCCTTAAGAAAGATATTAAACAGCACTGGTTCCAGCACAGACCTTTGAGAAACTGCTTGCCACTATCATCTATCTAGACCAGGCCCACTACCCTCTGGATGTGACCATCCAGCCAATTCCTTACCCACTGACCAGTCACACAATCACAAGGTTGGAAAAGACCTTGAAGATCATCAAGTCCAAGCATTCCTGTCCTGTGCTGAACCATCTCCCTGATCTCCTCATCTCCCCATCTATTAAACACACCCAGGGGTGGGGACTCAGCCCCCTCCCCGGGCAGCCTGTGCCATGCCCTGACGCTGTCTCAGGCACTGATGCTGTTCTAGGCCCAAATTCCAGGCCCATCCCTGGCCCTGACCCTACTCCAGACCCATTCCAGGCACTATCTCTGCTCCAGCTCCCTATTCCAGGCCCTGAACTTGTTCTAGGCCCCTATTCCAGGCCCAGATCCTGCTCCACGCCCCTATTCCAGACCCTGACCCTGCTCCAGGCCCCTATTCCACAGCCCCACAACTATCTCAGGGAAGAACTTTCCCCACCCATCTAAGCTGACCCTGCCCTGGGGCAGCTTGAGCTCATTGCCCCTTGTCCCATCTCCTGTCCCCTGGCTGAAGAGACCATCGCCCACCTCTCTGCACCCTCCTGGCAGGGCAGGGGAGGTCCTTCACCACTTTCATTGTTCTCTGGATATGTCCCACCAGAGCCCAGCCCGCACACATGGCAGCCACACAAAAGGGCAGCACTGTAAGGGGCCCAAAAGAAGCCCTTGGGGAGCCTGGCTGGCCTCCTGATATGACAGGGCTCACCAGTTAAGAACCAGAGCTGCCGGGACCACATCCTGCTCTCCCAAAAACCCTTCTTTTGCCTGCCTGCACTAATACCCCCAAGGCCTTGCCCCAAGGTGCACAAGGTAACAGACAACCTCCCTTCTTCCAGGTACAACCATACAAGCAAGACAGGCTATAAGACAACCCAGAGTAGACCCAATGCAAATGACAAGTGAATAAAAACTTCTGAGCTGGCAGCAAGGTGGGGAGACAGCAAATAGGATGGAAGGGGCATGCCTCACACCCGGCACACCTCCAAAGCCCAGTCCAGCTTTCCAGGGCTGAAAGGAAATGGGTCCCCACTGGACAATGCACCCACACACCACACCACATTAATGCCACATAAGGACATCACCGATGACACCGCATCTCTCCTATGCTTTGCCCGTGCCTCCAAAATGCTTTGACACACACCTTGCCTACAAATCCATCCGAGTACTGACCCTCCCTTCAAAGCTGCCGCCAGGGCCAATGGGACACGACCTCAAGAAGAAGACAGGAAAAGGGAGGCTTGTGGCCAGGAAAACACGCCCCACCTCATGACTCTCCAGGCTGTGGCATGCAAGATCTGCCTGTCTGAAACCTGCTGCCATGTGCAAAGGCTGTCTCTCTGCCTCGGGCACTCCAGGACCAGCATAAAAGCCGAGCCAGAGCCTCTCTCCCTCACACACTTCTCCTGACGCCTTCTGCTCCACGCTCAGCAAGGTGAGCCTCAAACCCCTTCCCCTCCAGCTCCTGCCCTGCTTGGCACAGCACTTCCAGCCCCTCACACCTTTCCCCCCTGCGCTTTCTCAACCTCCTCTCTTCCAGGGCCCCTCCACACCACAGACATGGCCTGCAACACCCTCTGCAGCCCCTGCGGACCCACCCCGCTGGCTAACAGCTGCAATGAGCCCTGTGTCAGGCAGTGTGAGGACTCCTGTGTCGTCATCCAGCCTTCCACCGTGGTGGTCACCCTGCCAGGACCCATCCTCAGCTCCTTTCCCCAGAGCACCGCTGTGGGATCCTCCGCATCCGCTGCCGTGCGCAACGAGCTCAGTGCCCAGGGAGTGCCTGTCTCCTCTGGGGGCTTTGGCTATGGCCTTGGCTATGGCCTTGGCTATGGCTTTGGCTATGGCTTGGGAGGCCTGGGCTGCTATGGAGGCAGATGGGGCCGCTACCGCTGCTAAGGGTTGTCACCAACACCTCTGACACCAAGCACCAAACCTCCTGCTGTCCATACTGTGGACTGGGAATACACCTCATCAATAAACTTCTCCTGCATCACAGCCTTTCACGTCTCTTCAGGTTTTCTTTCATTCTTCCAGAGCTCATCAAACCTCAAACAACCCAAAGTCAGGGCTCAAGCAGCTAGCAGGCTGGGTTGAACAATGGATGCCAGACCTCTCTTCAGGATGGGTATTCTGGGAAGACCATCCCACTTCCACATGGGGCACTCCCAGCCTGACACATAAGACCTTCACTTGCCCAAAGAAAAACTTTGATGTCTTTTTTCACCTCTACACATGCGTCTGATGCCTCTCTGATAGGGTAACATGGCCTGGGGACCAGGTGAGCACAGAGACCCTCTATCACTGCCCCTCCACAACTGGGAAGGGACAAGAAAATGACAAGCTTTGTGCATCGACATGAGGACAGAGACAACACAGAATGAGAGAATGGTTTGAGTTGGAAGGGTGCTTAACTGTCATCCCAGTTGCATCTCTCCTGCCATGAGTAGGGACACCCTCCACTAGACCAGGCTGCTCAAAACCCCCATCCAACCTGCCCTTGAACACTGCCAGGGACCCAGGGACACAGACCTGCATATGGGAACTTCTTCAAGTGTCCAACTGCCCTTACTGGAAAGAAAGCCTTCCTAATAGCTCACCTGAAGCTACCCTCATTCAGGTTTGCTCATTACTCCTCATCGTATCACTACACATCCTGAATCAGGAGTCCCTGCCCATCTTTCCTCCACACCTCCTGTCAGTTCTGGAAGGCTGCTCTAAGGTCTCCCTGGAAACTTCTCCAGCATAAAGCACTCCAACTCTCCCAGAGTATCCTCAAGCAGGAGAAGCTTTGACACAACCATCTTCATGGCCTCTTCTGTCCCGTTTATGCAGAAGGTCCCTATCATGCTTATACTGGGGGGCCCAGAGCTAAACACAGGACTCCAGTCTCAGGAGAGCACAGCAGAGAATTGCCTCCCCTGACCTGCTGGACACGCTTCTCTTGATGCAGCCCAGCTCATTATCGGCTTTCCATTTAGTCCATGTCCTTCCCCAAAAGGAAACTCCTCACTGAGAATCACCAAATCATTTCCCTTGGAAAGGAACTTTGCCATCCTCAAGTCCAACTGTTCAGCTCACAATACCAAGTCCACCTCAAAACCACATCCCTAAGCACCACATCGACACATCTTTTCCATACCTCCAGGGATGCTGACTCAAGCATTGCCTTGGGCTGTCGCTTCCAGTGCTTCATAACCCTTTGACTCAAGACATCCTTCCCAAGAGCCAACAAAAACTCCTCTGGAAGCAATTGAGGCCATTTCCACTTGTCTAAGCAAGAATTGCCACACAGCCACCTTGCTAAAAACACCACTTCTGCAGGCTGAGCACCTACACTGCCTTACTGACTCCACATGAGGTTTGTTCTCTTCACCCTTCACCATATTCATAAGCCCTTGGAGAGCCTAGCAGGCCTCCTGATGTGACAGGGCTCACCAGTTAAGAGCCAGGGCAGCCAGGACCACAACTGGCTCTCACAAACAGCCCTCCACTGCCTGCCTACACTCAGGGGGAAGAAGATGAAACAGGCAGCCTCTCTTCTTCTAGCTACAACCGTACAAGCAAGAGAGGCACAAAGACACCACCGAGCACACCCAAAGCAAATGACCCGGATTACAAATAGGTTTAGTGAGCTGAGAGCAAGTTTGTGAGAGAGTAAATATGATGGAAGGTGCCTAGCAAACCCCAAAAGTCAATAGCGGTCTTCCAGGTCTGGAAGGAAATGGACCCCAGCTGAACAATGCACCCACACACCACACCTCACGAATGGAGGGCGTCACCAATGACACCCCACCTCTCCTAAGATTCACCCGTGCCTCCAAAATGCTTTGACACACACCTTGCCTACAAATGCATCCCAGTACCGACTCTCCCTTCAAAGCTGCCGTCTGGGACAATGGGACACGACCTCAAGAAGAGGACAGGAAAAGGGAGCCTTGTGGCCAGGAAAACACGCCCCACCTCATGACTCTCCAGGCTGTGGCATGCAAGATCTGCCTGTCTGAAACCTGCTGCCATGTGCAAAGGCTGTCTCTCTGCCTCGGGCACTCCAGGACCAGCATAAAAGCCGAGCCAGAGCCTCTCTCCCTCACAGACTTCTCCTGACGCCTTCTGCTCCACGCTCAGCAAGGTGAGCCTCAAACCCCTTCCCCTCCAGCTCCTGTCCTGCTTGGCACAGCACTTCCAGCCCCTCACACCTTTCCCCCGCTGCGCTTTCTCAACCTCCTCTCTTCCAGGGCCCCTCCACACCACAGACATGGCCTGCAACACCCTCTGCAGCCCCTGCGGACCCACCCCGCTGGCTAACAGCTGCAACGAGCCCTGTGTCAGGCAGTGTGAGGACTCCCGGGTCGTCATCCAGCCTTCCACCGTGCTGGTCACCCTGCCAGGACCCATCCTCAGCTCCTTTCCCCAGAGCACCGCTGTGGGATCCTCCGCATCCGCTGCCGTGGGCAACGAGCTCAGCGCCCAGGGAGTGCCTGTCTCCTCTGGAGGCTTTGGCTATGGCCTTGGCTATGGCCTTGGCTATGGCTACGGCTTGGGAGGCCTGGGCTGCTATGGAGGCAGATGGGGCCGCTACCGCTGCTAAGGGTTGTCACTAACACCGCTGACACCAAGCACCAAAACTCCTGCAGTCCATACTGTGGACTGGGAATACACCTCATCAATAAACCTCTTCTGCATCACAGCCTTTCACGTCTCCTCAGGTTTTTTTTCATTCCTCCAAAGCTCATCCAACCTCACACAACCCAAAGTCAGGGCTCAAGCAGCCACCAGACTGGGTTGAGGAATGGATACCAGATCTCTCTTCAGGATGGGTATTCTGGGAGGACAATCCCACTTCCACATGGGGCACTTCTGGCCTGCCACATGAGACCTTCCCTTGCCCAAATAAAAGCTTTGATACCTTTATTCACTTCTACACATGTCTCTGTTGCCCCTCTCATAGGGTAACATGGCCTGGGGACCAGGTGAGCACAGAGACCCTCTATCACTGCCCCTCCACAACTGGGCAGAGGAGGGAAAATATGCCAAGACCTTTGTACATCAACATGAGGACAGAGACAGCACAGAATCAGAGAATGGTTTGGGTTGGAAGGGACATTCAGAGTCATCTCAGTTGCAACTCTCCTGCCATGAGCAGGGACACCCTCCACTAGACCAGGCTGCTCAGAGACCATCCAACGTGCTCTAGAACACTGTCACGGATCCAGGGACACAGACCTGCATATGGGGTCTTCTTCAAGTGTCCAACTGCCCTTACAGGAAAGAAAGCCCTCCTAATCGCTCACCAAAATCTACCCCCTTTCAGGTTTGCTCATTACTCCTCATTGTATCACTACACACCGTGAATAAGGAGTCCCTGCCCATCTTTCCTCCACACCTCCTGTCAGTACATGAAGGCTGCTCTAAGGTCTCCATGGACACTTCCCCTGGATAAACAAACCCAACTCGCTCTGCCTGTCTTCATACAGAATGTCAGATGAGAACATCTTCATGGCCTCTTCTGACCCCTTTTTGCAGAAGGTCCTTATCATGCTTATACTGGGGGGCCCAGAGCTAAACACAGGACTCCAGTCTCAGGAGAACACAGCAGAGAATTACCTCCCCTGACCCGCTGGACATGCTTCTCTTGATGCAGCCCAGCATATTATTGGCTTTCCTCCTTCCACTACGTCTTGCACACCTTCCTACCTCTCTATGTCACTCTTAGCCACAAGGAAGTCTCTGCTGACAACCAGCCCAAAAAACACGCCCCTTGGCTAAACTGGAGCTTCCTTGCCATTCCTAAGGCCTTCAGCATTCATCATCCACCACCAGGGCCTCAGCTCTGCAGCCACATGCTGCACGCCTGGCTCCAGCTCGCCCTGGACATCTGCAGACCCTCCTTCTGCCATCAAACACTATGCAGAGAAGAGGCCTCACACCTCAGCATGCATCCTAAGCAAAGATCCTAATGTTCCTGCCACACGACATCCTCTCCCTGTGGCTTCCACTCTCCTCTGCCTCTCATCACACTCACGGGCTCTCCACAGTCTCCCCTGCCCATGCAAAGTAGCCATGGTGTGTGGCAGCGAGACACCAGAGCCTGGCCTACAAACCTGTCAGCCTGAGGAAAGGGCAGCACTGCTGAGGGGCAAACACCAGCCCATGGGGAGCCTGGCAGGCCTCCCGTCAACAACATGGATTGGCAGGCCTATGAGAAACAACCTTAGGAGATACGGGGACAGCAAGACTGAACCACAGAGCAAAACAACCTGGAAATGCCAGGCATAAAGACACACTGACCCTCATGGCAGCAAGGTGGGGAAGGACTAAACGCCATGGAAAGGAGAGCACCTCACCTGGCACAGCTCCAATGCACAGACCAGCCTTCCAGGTCTGCCAGAAAATGGGGCACTTGCTTCACAACACATCCAAAAAACCACACCACATGAGTGCCCGTGGCATGACCTCAGTGACAACACCCCAGCTCTCCTAAGCTTTGGTTGTGTCTTCTGCCTGTCCTGACACACACACTCAACACCAAGAATTTGGCATTTCAAAGCTGCCGCCAGGGACAAGTGGACATGGTGTCACGAGAAGGACATGGAATGGCAGAAAAGTGTAGCCAGGAAAACACGCCCCACCTCATTATCAATGATGCTGTGGCATGAGAGAAGAGTTTGGTGAAAAAACCAGTCACGCTCAAAGGCTGTCACACCCCTCTGGGACCAGCATAAAAGCCGAGCCAGAGCCTCTCTCCCTCACACACTTCTCCTGACGCCTTCTGCTCCACGCTCAGCAAGGTGAGCCTCAAACTCCTTCCCCTCCAGCTCCTGCCCTGCATGGCCCAGCTCTTCCAGACCCTCACACCTTTCCAGCCCTGCGCTTTCTCAACCTCCTCTCTTCCAGGACCCCTCCACACCACAGACATGGCCTGCAACACCCTCTGCAGCCCCTGTGGATCCACCCCGCTGGCTAACAGCTGCAACGAGCCCTGTGTCAGGCAGTGTGAGGACTCCCGGGTCGTCATCCAGCCTCCCGCTGTGCTGGTCACCCTGCCAGGACCCATCCTCAGCTCCTTCCCCCAGAGCACCGCTGTGGGATCCTCCGCATCCGCTGCCGTGGGCAACGAGCTCAGCGCCCAGGGAGTGCCTGTCTCCTCTGGAGGCTTTGGCTATGGCCTTGGCTATGGCTATGGCTTGGTAGGCCTGGGCTGCTATGGAGGCAGATGGGGCTGCTACCGCTGCTAAGGGTTGTCACCAACACCCCTGACAGCAAACATCAAAACCCCAGAGTCCGCATTTTGGATTGGAATGCACCTCCAAGCCTCTTCTGGCACTGGGTCTTGCCATCTACATCTCCTTCTCTCGTGGTACTAAGCAATGAAGCAGGGAAGAGGCCTAGCCTGGGCTGAGGCAAACACGGCCCCTCTACCTGTTCCCTTTCTCCCTGTTTCCTTCTCTGCACCAACTCTTCTCTTGTGTCTACTACTCTCCCCTGAGACCACCTGCTCAAAATACATAGGCCACTATGGACCTCCAGTCTGCATTTCCTATGAAGGGGTGTGAAGGCCTTGCGGCTCTGGTAAGAGCTCCAGCCTACAAAGGATATTGGCTCATGGTCCCCTGACCTGTATCTCAGATGATCACCCTCAGACTTGGCACTCTTTCCTTTTTCGTGGTATTTTTCTCCATCAATAAATTTCTCCTGCATCACAGCCTTCAACATCTCCTTGTTTATTCTTTCATCTCCCGAGGTTCATCCAACCTCAAACACAAGAAAGGCAGGCTACAAGTAGCCATTGGGGTGGGTTCACAAGTGGATGCCAGAGCTCTTGTTAAGATGGGTATTCTGAGAAAACCATCCCACGTCCACCTGGGGCAGTTCCAGGCTGACACACAAGATCTTCACTACTCAAAGAAAAGCTTGGATACCTTTATTCACTTCTACACATGCCTCTGATTCCTCTCTGATAGGGTAAAATGGCCTGGGGACCAGGTGAGCACAGAGACCCTTTGTCACTGCCCCTCCACAACTAGGAAGGAGAGGGAAAATATGACAAGAGCTTTGTGCATTGACATGAGGACAGAGACAGTAAAGTATCAGAGAATCAGAGAATGGTTTGGATTGGAAGGGACCTTCAATGTATTCTCATTTGCATCTCTCCTGCCATGAGGAAGGACACCCTCCACTAGACCAGGGTGCTCTGGCCAACCTGGCTTTGAACACTGCCAGTGACCCAGGCACACAGAGCTCCATAGGGGAACTTCTTCAAATGACCAATCACCCTTACTGGAAAGAAAGCCTTCCTAATAGCTCATCTAAATCTACCCTTGTTTAGGTTTCCTTATTACCTCTCAATATATCACTACACATCCTGAATATGGAGTCCATCTCCATCTTTCCTCCACACCTCCTGTCAGTACTGGAAGGCTGCTCTAAGGTCTCCATGGAAACTTCGCCAGCATAAAGAATCCCAACTCTCCCAGCCTGTCCTCAAACAGGAGAAGCTTTGACACGACCATCTTCATGGCCTCTTCTGCCCCGTTTATGCAGAAGGTCCCTATCATGCTTATACTGGGGGGCTCAGAGCTAAACACAGGACTCCAGTCTCAGGAGAGCACAGCAGAGAATTACCTCCCCTGACCTGCTGGACACGCTTCTCTTGATGCAGCCCAGCTCGTTATTGGCTTTCCACTTAGTCCATGTCCTTCCCCAACAGGAAACTCCTCGCTGAGAATCACCAAATCATTTCCCTTGGAAAGGACCATTGCCATCCTCAAGTCCAACTGTTCAGCTCACAATACCAAGTCCACCTCAAAACCACATCCCTAAGCACCCCATCTACACATCTTTTCCATACCTCCAGGGATGCTGACTCAAGCATTGCCCTGGGCTGTCTCTTCCAGTGCTTCATAACCCTTTGACTCAAGACATCCTTCCCAAGAGCCAACAAAAACTCCCCTGGAAGCAATTGAGGCCATTTCCTCTTGTCTAAGCAAAAATTGCCCTACAGCCACCTTTCTAAAAACACCACTTAGGGAGTGGACAACAGCGATTGGGGCTCCATTCACCTGCCTTTTCTGCAAGCTTAGAATATACATTGCCTCAGTGACTTCACACGAGGTTTGTTCTCATCAACCTTCACCACATTCATTGCTCTCTGGATACATCCCACCACAGCCCAGCCCACACACATGGGAGCCATACAAAAGGGCATCACTGCAAAGGGGCCAAATCAAGCCCTTGGGGAGCCTGGCTGGCCTCCTCATATAACAACGCTCTCCAGTTAAGAACCAGGGCTCACAGGACCACAACTGGCTCTCACAAACTGCCCTCCTCTGCCTTCCGGCCCTCAGGGGGCAGGAGCCAAAAAAGACAGCCCATCTTCTTCAAGCTACAACCTTACAAGCAAGAGGGGCACAAAGACACCTCAGAGCACACCCAAAGCTAAATGACCAGGATTAAAAACAGGTTTAGTGAGCTAAGAGCAAGTCTGGGAGAGAGTAAATATGCTGGAAGGTGCCTAGCAAACCCCCAAAGTCAAGAGCAGCCTTCCAGGTCTGGAAGGAAATGGGCCCCGGATGAACAATGCACCCACACACCACACCACATGAATGGAGGGCCTCACCAATGACACCCCACCTCTCCTAAGCTTCACCTGTGCCTCCAGAATGCTTTTACACACACCTTGCCTACAAATCCATCCCAGTACCGACTCTCCCTTCAAAGCTGCCGCCAAGGCCAATGGGACATGACCTCAAGAAGAGGACAGGAAAAGGGAGCCTTGTGGCCAGGAAAAAACGCCCCACCTCATGACTCTCCAGGCTGTGGCATGCAAGATCTGCCTGTCTGAAACCTGCTGCCATGTGCAAAGGCTGTCTCTCTGCCTCGGGCACTCCAGGACCAGCATAAAAGCCAAGCCAGAGCCTCTCTCCCTCACACACTTCTCCTGACACCTTACTGAGCTGGAATCAAGGTGGGGAGAGAGCAAATATGATGGAAGGGTGCCCTCAATCCACATCACTGATGAAGATATTACACAGAACTGGCCCCAGGACTGGGTCTTGGGGAACACCACTTGTGACCGGCCACCAACGGGATTAAACTCCATTGATCACAAGTCTTTGGGCTTCCCAGCCACCCAGGTTTTACTTAGCAGAGGGAACACCCACCCAAGTCAAGAGAAACAAGATTCTCAAGGAGAATGCTGTAGGAAACATTTGCAAAGACTTTAGAAAAACCAGGTAGACAACATCTAAAGCCATTCCATCATCCATTAAGCAGGTCACATGGTTATGGAAGCGTGTCACGAGAGTCAAGCAGAACCTGCCTTTCATAACCCATGATGACTGATCACCTAGTTGTCCTATGTGTGCTGTGTGGTGGCACTCAATTTGATCGGCTACATAAACTGCACTGGTACCAAGGCCAGACTGAGAGGCCTGTAATAGCCAGATCTTCCTTCTGGCCATTATTGCAGGTGGGTATCACGTTTGCTCTCTCCCAGATAAGTAGGACTTCACCAGTATAGGCAAGACTGCTGAGACATGATGGAAGGTGATTAGGTGAGCACTGACACCAGTCCCCCACAGGACCCTTGGGGTGTTCCATCCGGCCCCCTTCAGCTGGGTATGGCTCAGTGGTGTACTAGGTCAACAACCATTTCTTCCTCTGTTCTGGGGGCTTTGGTATGTTTCCCTTCCTTGTCTTCCATCTCAGGCAGGATGGGAATCCAGAAAACAACTGGTCTTAGTTTTCGGCACTGAAGCACAAAGGAACTCAGCCTTTTCACCATCCTTTGTCCCTATTTTACCTACACATCAAATAAAGGATGGAGATTCTCCTAAGCAGGCCGTTAGCAACCGCTCCCAACACCTCTATAAAAAATCAAGAAGGGCCTCCCAAAGAAGTCAGTCAGCTCCCACCCCCACCTGTTATGCTGAAATACCCCATAAGGCCCCACGCAAGGGTGTGCGGGCAGTTGCCAAGCACTCAGGAGCTCTGAACTAAAGCTGCCAGGACAATGGCCTGCTCTCACAAGCAGCCCTCCTCTGCCTGCTTGGCACTCACACACCAGGGATGGCCCAATGGGGGCACGTGACTTAAAATGCTGCCACCTTTCTCCCAGACACAAACTCCACAGACACAGGAGCAGTAGGACAGAACCAGAGAGCAGAACCAGTGAGAAAGACCAGGCCCAAGGACACGCTGAGCCTCATGGCAGCAAGGCAGAGAAGGCCCAAATGCCTTCAATGGGAACATATACAATGCACAGACCAGCCTTTCATGGAGGCACACCACAAAACTGCCGTGGTATGACCTCAGTAATGACACCCCAGCTCTCCTATGCTTTGGATGTGTCTTCTGCCCGTCCTGACACACACACACAACACCAAGAATTTGGCATTTCAAAGCTGCCGCCAGGGACAAGTGGACATGGTGTCAGGAGAAGGACATGGAATGGCAGAAAAGTGTGGCCAGGTAAACACGCCCCACCTCATTATTAATGATGCTGTGGCATAAGAAAAAAGTCTGGTGAAAAACACAGTCACACTCAAAGGCTGTCACACCCCTCTGGGACCAGCATAAAAGCCGAGCCAGAGCCTCTCTCCCTCACACACTTCTCCTGACGCCTTCTGCTCCACGCTCAGCAAGGTGAGCCTCAAACCCCTTCCCCTCCAGCTCCTGCACTGCTTGGCACAGCTCTTCCAGCCCCTCACACCTTTCCAAACCAGCGCTTTCTCAACCTCCTCTCTTCCAGAGACCCTCCACACCACAGACATGGCCTGCAACACCCTCTGCAGCCCCTGCGGACCCACCCCGCTGGCTAACAGCTGCAACGAGCCCTGTGTCAGGCAGTGTGAGGACTCCCGGGTCGTCATCCAGCCTTCCACCGTGCTGGTCACCCTGCCAGGACCCATCCTCAGCTCCTTCCCCCAGAGCACCGCTGTGGGATCCTCCGCATCCGCTGCCGTGGGCAACGAGCTCAGCGCCCAGGGAGTGCCTGTCTCCTCTGGAGGCTTTGGCTATGGCCTTGGCTATGGCCTTGGCTATGGCTACGGCTTGGGAGGCCTGGGCTGCTATGGAGGCAGATGGGGCCGCTACCGCTGCTAAGGGTTGTCACTAACACCGCTGACACCAAGCACCAAAACTCCTGCAGTCCATACTGTGGACTGGGAATACACCTCATCAATAAACCTCTTCTGCATCACAGCCTTTCACGTCTCCTCAGGTTTTTTTTCATTCCTCCAAAGCTCATCCAACCTCACACAACCCAAAGTCAGGGCTCAAGCAGCCAGCAGGCTTGGTTGAGGAATGGATACCAGATCTCTCTTCAGGATGGGTATTCTGGGAGGACAATCCCACTTCCACATGGGGCACTTCTGGCCTGCCACATGAGACCTTCCCTTGCCCAAATAAAAGCTTTGATACCTTTATTCACTTCTACACATGTCTCTGTTGCCCCTCTCATAGGGTAACAGAGGGGACCAGGTGAGCACAGAGACCCTCTATCACTGCCCCTCCACAACTGGGCAGAGGAGGGAAAATATGCCAAGACCTTTGTACATCAACATGAGGACAGAGACAGCACAGAATCAGAGAATGGTTTGGGTTGGAAGGGACATTCAGAGTCATCTCAGTTGCAACTCTCCTGCCATGAGCAGGGACACCCTCCACTAGACCAGGCTGCTCAGAGACCATCCAACGTGCTCTAGAACACTGTCACGGATCCAGGGACACAGACCTGCATATGGGGTCTTCTTCAAGTGTCCAACTGCCCTTACAGGAAAGAAAGCCCTCCTAATAGCTCACCAAAATCTACCCCCTTTCAGGTTTGCTCATTACTCCTCATTGTATCACTACACAACCTGAATAAGGAGTCCCTGCCCATCTTTCCTCCACACCTCCTGTCAGTACATGAAGGCTGCTCTAAGGTCTCCATGGACACTTCTCATGGATAAACAAACCCAACTCGCTCTGCCTGTCTTCATACAGAATGTCAGATGAGAACATCTTCATGGCCTCTTCTGACCCCTTTTTGCAGAAGGTCCTTATCATGCTTATACTGCGGGGCCCAGAGATAAACACAGGACTCCAGTCTCAGGAGAACACAGCAGAGAATTACCTCCCCTGACCCGCTGGACACGCTTCTCTTGATGCAGCCCAGCATATTATTGGCTTTCCTCCTTCCACTACGTCTTGCACACCTTCCTACCTCTCTATGTCACTCTTAGCCACAAGGAAGTCTCTGCTGACAACCAGCCCAAAAAACACGCCCCTTGGCTAAACTGGAGCTGCCTTGCCATTCCTAAGGCCTTCAGCATTCATCATCCACCACCAGGGCCTCAGCTCTGCAGCCACATGCTGCACGCCTGGCTCCAGCTCGCCCTGGACATCTGCAGACCCTCCTTCTGCCATCAAACACTGTGCAGAGAAGAGGCCTCACACCTCAGCATGCATCCTAAGCAAAGATATCAATGTTCCTGCCACACGACATCCTCTCCCTGTGGCTTCCACTCTCCTCCGCCTCTCATCACACTCACGGGCTCTCCACAGTCTCCCCTGCCCATGCAAAGCAGCCATGGTGTGTGGAAGTGACACACCAGAGCCTGGCCTACAAACATGTCATCCTGAGGAAAGGGCAGCACTGCTGAGGGGCAAACACCAGCCCATGGGGAGCCTGGCAGGCCTCCCATCAACAACATGGATTGGCAGGCTTGTGAGTCCTGGACCATGGCCACCACTACAATGGCTTGTTCTCACAAGAATCCCTCATCTGCCTGCTTGTACTCAAGCATCACAGAAGGCCCCTTTAGGAGACACGGGGGCAGCAAGACTGAATCACAGAGCACAAGCAACAAGAAGTACTCGGCCTAAAGTCATGCTGACCCTCATGGCAGCAAGGTGGGGAAGAACTATATGCCATGGAAGGGGCAGCACCTCACCTAGCACAGCTCCAATGCACAGACCAGCCTTCCAGGTCTGCCAGAAAATGGGGCACTTGCTTCACAACACATCCGAAAACCACACCACATGAATGCCCGTGGCATGACCTCAGTGACCTCACCCTACGTGTCCTATGCTTTGGTAGTGTGTCGTGCCCGTGCTGACACACACACTCAACACCAAAAATTTGGCATTTCAAAGCTGCTGCCTGGGACAAGTGGACATGGTGTCACGAGAAGGACATGGAATGGCAGAAAAGCGTGGCCAGGAAAACACGCCCCACCTCATTATTAATGATGCTGTGGCAGGCAAGACCTGCTTGATGAAAAATGTGGTCATGCTCAAACTCTGTCACACCCCTCTGGCACCAGCATAAAAGCCGAGCCAGACCCTCTCTCCTTCACACACTTCTCCTGACGCCTTCTGCTCCACGCTCAGAAGGTGAGCCTCAAACCCCTTCCCCTCCAGCTCCTGCCCTACTTGGCCCATCTCTTCCAGACTCTCGCACCATTCCAGCCCTGCGCTTTCTCAACCTCCTCTCTTCCAGGGCCCCTCCACACCACAGACATGGCCTGCAACACCCTCTGCAGCCCCTGCGGACCCACCCCGCTGGCTAACAGCTGCAACGAGCCCTGTGTCAGGCAGTGTGAGGACTCCCGGGTCGTCATCCAGCCTCCCGCTGTGCTGGTCACCCTGCCAGGACCCATCCTCAGCTCCTTCCCCCAGAGCACCGCTGTGGGATCCTCCGCATCCGCTGCCGTGGGCAACGAGCTCAGCGCCCAGGGAGTGCCTGTCTCCTCTGGAGGCTTTGGCTATGGCCTTGGCTATGGCCTTGGCTATGGCTACGGCTTGGGAGGCCTGGGCTGCTATGGAGGCAGACGAGGCTGCTACCGCTGCTAAGGGTTGTCACCAACACCCCTGACACCAAGCACCAAAACTCCTGCAGTCCATACTGTGGACTGGGAATACACCTCATCAATAAACTTCTCCTGCATCACAGCCTTTCACGTCTCCTCAGGTTTTTTTTCATTCCTCCAAAGCTCATCCAACCTCAAACAACCCAAAGTCAGGGCTCAAGCAGCCAGCAGGCTGGGTTGAGGAATGGATACCAGACGTCTCTTCAGGATGGGTATCCTGAGAAGACTATCCCACTTCCACATGGGGCACTTATGGCCTCACACACAAGACCCTCTCTTGCCTAAAGAAAATCTTTGATGTCTTTATTCACCACTACTCATGCCTCTGACGCCTCTCTGATAGGGCAACATGGCCTGGGGACCAGGTGAGCACGGAGACCCTCTATCACTGACCCTCCACAACTGGGAAGGGACAAGAAAATATGACAAGAGCTTTGTGCATTGACATGAGGACAGAGACAGCACAGAATGAGAGAAGGGTTTGGGTTGGAAAGGTGCTTAAATGACATCCCAGTTGCATCTCTCCTGCAGAGAGTAGGGACAACCTCCACTGGACCAGGCTGCTCAAAGCCCCGTCACACCTGTCCCTGAACACTGCCAGGGAACCATGGATGTAGAATTCCATATGGGATTCTCTTCAAGTGTCCAACTGACCTTACAGTAAAGAAAGCCTTCCTAGTAGCTCACCTAATTTTATCCTAGTTCAGGTTTGCTCAGGACCCTTCATCGTATCACTACAAATCATGAATAATGAGCCCATCTTTCATCTCTGCCACCTGTAAGAACTGGAAGGCTGCTCTAAGGTCTCCCTGGAAACATCTCCAACTAAAACACAGCAACTCTCACAGCATCTCCTCATGCAGGAGAGGCTCGGACCAAACCATCCTCAAGACCTCTTCTGCCCCTTTTATGCAGAAGGTCCCTATCATGCTTATACTGAGGGGGGCCCAGAGCTAAACACAGAACTGCAGTCTCAGGAGAGCACAGGAGAGAATTACCACCCTCGACTTACTGGACGTGCTTATCTTGAAGCAGCCCAGCATGTGAGTGGCTTTCATCCTTCCACCAATTCTTGTAGGTGGTTTTGCTCACTTCTAGCCAACCAGGACTTCCCCAGTATAGGCAAGGCGTCTAAGACATGATGGAAGGTGGTTTGGTGAGCACTGACACCAGCGCCTGCAGTACCCTTGGAGGGATCCCATCCAGCCCCCTACACTTGTGGATGGTTTTAATGTAGTTGCAGGTCAACAACAATTTCTTCCTCTGTTATGGGGGCTTTGTTATGTTCCCCTTGCTTGCATTTCATCTCAGGAGAGCTGGGAACCCAAAGAATAACTGGTCTTATAGCCAACTAAGACTGCCATGATATAGGCAGGACTTCTTTGCATTTCTTATGATCCCCTTTCTTCTATTCTATGTCAGGAGGGCTGGATACCCAAAGAACAACTGGTCTTAGGAGTAAGGCCTGAAGCAAATAAGGCACAAAGTAACTCAGCCTTTTCCCCCTCCTTTGTCAATACATGTCCCCTCACATCACATAAAGGACAGAGATTCACTTTAGGCTCCCACCTTTGGTTGCAAATATATTTACAGAAACCATTATTCTTGTCCTTTATGGTCATAGGTAGATGAAGTTTGAGTTGAGCTTTGGCCCTTCTGAATTTCTCTTTATATAACCTCACAACATCCTTGTAGGTCTCCTGAGGTGTCTGCCCCTTCCACCAAAAATCATAAACTCTCTTAATATTCCTAAGTCCCAAGCAAAGCTTCCTTCCTCCTGAGCCAGACAATTCTTCTTCACCTCCAACTCGTCTCTTGGCACATGGAGACTCTCTATCAAACACAGGGCAATGCTATGGAACCTTTAACAGAAGCCATGCCTCTATCCCCTCATTAACACAACCATGCAACATGAAGCCAATACAGAGCTACTACAAGCTGCCAGGCCAGGGGGAACCAAGACATCACAGAGCAATGAAAAAGGCAGGCACAAAAACAGGCTTACCGAGCTGACAGCAAGTTGGGAAGAGAGCAAATAGGATGGAAGGGGAATGCCTCACACCTGGCACACCTCCAAAGCCCAGTCCAGCCTTCAGGGGGTGGAAGAAATTGGGCCCTGGCTAAACAATGCACCAACACACCACACCACGTTAATGCCATGGGAGGACCTCACCAATGACACCCCACCTCTCCTAAGATTCACCCGTGCCTCCAAAATGCTTTGACACACACCTTGCCTACAAATCCATCCCAGTACCGACTCTCCCTTCAAAGCTGCCGCCAGGGCCAATGGGACACGACCTCAAGAAGAGGACAGGAAAAGGGAGCCTTGTGGCCAGGAAAACACGCCCCACCTCATGACTCTCCAGGCTGTGGCATGCAAGATCTGCCTGTCTGAAACCTGCTGCCATGTCCAAAGGCTGTCTCTCTGCCTCGGGCACTCCAGGACCAGCATAAAAGCCGAGCCAGAGCCTCTCTCCCTCACACACTTCTCCTGACGCCTTCTGCTCCACGCTCAGCAAGGTGAGCCTCAAACCCCTTCCCCTCCAGCTCCTGCCCTGCTTGGCCCAGCACTTCCAGCCCCTCACAACTTTCCCCCCTGCGCTTTCTCAACCTCCTCTCTTCCAGGGCCCCTCCACGCCACAGACATGGCCTGCAACACCCTCTGCAGCCCCTGCGGACCCACCCCGCTGGCTAACAGCTGCAACGAGCCCTGTGTCAGGCAGTGTGAGGACTCCCGGGTCGTCATCCAGCCTCCCGCTGTGCTGGTCACCCTGCCAGGACCCATCCTCAGCTCCTTCCCCCAGAGCACCGCTGTGGGATCCTCCGCATCCGCTGCCGTGGGCAACGAGCTCAGCGCCCAGGGAGTGCCTGTCTCCTCTGGAGGCTTTGGCTATGGCTTTGGCTATGGCCTTGGCTATGGCCTTGGCTATGGCTACGGCTTGGGAGGCCTGGGCTGCTATGGAGGCAGATGGGGCCGCTACCCCTGCTAAGGGGTCTCGCCAACACCCCTGACACCAACCACCAAATCACTGGATTCCACATCGTGGATCGTGAGTGCACCTTCAGGCCTCTTCTGGCGCTAGATCTGGCATCTACATCTCCTCCTCTCATCGTATTAAGCATGGAAGCAGGGAAGGGGGCCAGCCTGGGCTGGTGCAAACATGGCCCCTCTACCTCATCCCCTTCTCCCTGTTTCCTTCTCTTCATTGCCTCCTCTCTTGTGTCTACTACTCTCCCCTGAAACCACCTGCTCAAAAAACAAAGGCCACTATGGACCTGCAGTGTGTCTTTCCTATGGTGGGGCAGGAAGACCTTGTGGCTCTGGTAAGAGCTCCAGCACACAAAGGATGTTGGCTCATGGTCCCCTGACCTGTATCCCAGACGGATACTCTCATACTTGGAACTCTTTCCTTTTCATGGTATTTTTCTCCATCAATAAACTTCTCCAGCATCACAGCCTTTCACGTCTCCTCAGTTGTATTTTTATTCTTCCAAAGCTCATCCAACCTCTCACAACCCAAAGTCAGGGCAGCTAGCAGGCTGGGTTGACCAGTGGATGCCAGACATCTCCTTAGGATGTGCATCATGAGAAGACCATCCCATATGACAAGAGCTTTTTGCATCAACATGAGGACAGCAACAGCACAGAATCAGAGAATGGTTTGGGTTGGAAGGGTGCTTAAATGTCATCTCAGTTGCATCTCTCCTGCCATGAGTAGGGACACCCTCCACTACACCAGGCTGCTCACAGCCACATCCAACCTGCCCTTTTACACTGCCAGGGATCCAGAGACATTGAGTAGCACATGGGATCTTCTTCAAGTGTCCAACTGCCCTAACAGGAAAGAAAGCCTTCCTAATAGCTCACCTAAAGCTACCCTCATTCAGGTTGGCTCATTACTCCTCATCATATCACTACACATCCTGAATAACAGGTACATCCCCATCCTTCCTCCACACCTCCTGTCAGTACATGAAGGCTGCTCTAAGGTCTCCATGGACACTTCTCCAGGATAAAGAACACCAAATCTCACAGCCTGTCTTCATACTTGAGGTCAGATGGAACATGTTCATGGCCTCTTCTGACCCCTTTTTGCAGAAGGTCCCTATCACGCTTATACTGGGGGGCCAAGAGCTAAATACAGGACTCCAGTCTCAGGAGAGCACAGCAGAGAATTACCTCCCTAGACCCGCTGGACGCACTTCTCTTGATGCAGCCCAGCCTATGATCAGCATTCCTCCTTCCACCAGTTCTTGTAGGTGGGTATCACCTTTGCTCACTTCGAGTCATCCAGTACTTCCCCAGTATAGGCAAGACTGCTGAGACATGCTGGAAGGTGGTTTGGTGACCACTGACACCAGTTTCCACAGTACACTTGGGGGGATCCCATCTGGCCCCCACACTTGTGTATGGCTCAGTAGCGTAGCAGGTCAACAACCATTTCTTCCTGTGTTATGGGGGCTTTGTTATGTTCCCCTTCCTTGTCTTCCATCTCAGGCAGGATGGACATCCAGAAAACAACGGTTCTTAGGATTCTGTACTGAGGCACAAAGGAACTCAGCCTTTTCACCCTCCTCCTTTGTCCCTATATTTCCCATACAACTAATAAAGGATGGAGATTCACCTAAGCATTTTCTACATGCCCTCCCAAAGGAACAATAAACAGGCTCACCAGTCTCTACCTTCCCACATCTTCCTTCCCCTACTTCTTACACAGAGGAGCCTTAGGAAGTCTCTGCAGGCCTTTAGCAACCACTTCTAAGATACAACACCTCCACAATACAAACAAGAAGGGCCTATCACAGAAGTCGGCCAGCTCCCACCCTCACCTGATACACTCACATACCCCCATAAGGCCCCACACTGGTGGGTACGGGCAGTTGCCAAGCACTCAGGACCTCTGGACTAAAGCTGCCAGGACAATGGCCTGCTCTCACAAGCAGCCCTCCTCTGCCTGCTTGGTACTCACAAAAAACGGACGGCCAAATGGTGGCACAAGCCTAAGGATGCTGCCCCCTTTCTCCCAGACACAAACTCTGCAGACACAGGGGCAGCAACACAGAACCAGAGAGCGGAACCTGCCAGGAAGACCAGGCCCAAGGACACGCTGAGCCTCATGGCAGCAAGGCAGAGAAGGCCCAAATGCCTTCAGTAGGCACATATACAATGCACAGAGCAGCCTTTCATGGAAGAACACCACAAAACTGCTGTGGCATGACCTTAGTAAGGACACCCCAGCTCTCCTATGCTTTGGATGTGTCTTCTGCCCGTCCTGACACACACACTCAACACCAAGAATTTGGCATTTCAAAGCTGCCGCCAGGGACAAGTGGACATGGTGTCATGAGAAGGACATGGAATGGCAGAAACGTGAGGCCAGGAAAACACGCCCCACCTCATTGATCACAAGGCTGTGGCATGAGAGAAGGGTTGGGTGAAAAACACAGTCACACTCAAAGGCTGTCACACCCCTCTGGGACCAGCATAAAAGCCGAGCCAGAGCCTCTCTCCCTCACACACTTCTCCTGACGCCTTCTGCTCCACACTCAGCAAGGTGAGCTTCAAACCCCTTCCCCTCCAGCTCCTGCCCTGCTTGGCCCAGCTCTTCCAGCCCCTCACACCCTTCCCCCCGCTGCGCTTTCTCAACCTCCTCTCTTCCAGGGCCCCTCCACACCACAGACATGGCCTGCAACACCCTCTGCAGCCCCTGCGGACCCACCCCGCTGGCTAACAGCTGCAACGAGCCCTGTGTCAGGCAGTGTGAGGACTCCCGGGTCGTCATCCAGCCTCCGCCTGTGCTGGTCACCCTGCCAGGACCCATCCTCAGTTCCTTCCCCCAGAGCACCGCTGTGGGATCCTCCGCATCCGCTGCCGTGGGCAACGAGCTCAGCGCCCAGGGAGTGCCTGTCTCCTCTGGAGGCTTTGGCTATGGCCTTGGCTATGGCCTTGGCTATGGCTACGGCTTGGGAGGCCTGGGCTGCTATGGAGGCAGATGGGGCCGCTACCCCTGCTAAATGGCCTTCACCACCATCCTGACTCCAACGTCCTGATATCTTCAAGCCACTCTGTGGATTGAAGACATGGCTGTTGCCTTCTACTGCCTTCTCCATTGTTCCATCTCTCATGGCACCAAGCAAAGAAGTGCCCTGCACAGACTGAGGCAAACATGGCCCCATTCACCAGCTCTTCTTCTAACGCTTCTTTTTTTGCACCTCCAATTCTCTTCTCTCTGCTACTCTCCAGTCTAAAAATCTGCTCACAAACCAAAGACCAACAGGGACCTCGACTGTGCCACTCCCACAGTGGGACAGGAACAGCTCGTGGCTCTACTAAGAGCTATGGAAGACAACAGCATTGGCTGCTGCTCACCTGACCTGTACCTCACACGGGCGCCGCAGCTGCTCTCAATTCCTCCCTCTTCAATGTATTTTTTTGTCAATAAACTTCTCCTGCAGCACAGCCTTTGACAGCTCCTTGTTCATTCTTTTCCCTCTCAAGGCTCATCCAACCTCACCCAGCAAAATGCCAAGGCTCAAGAAGCCACGCACGCGGCTTGACAAATGCCTGACAGTTCTTCCTCTGGGATGGGCACCCCAAAACATTCCCACCTGCACCCAATGTGCTTCCAGCCCGTCACATAAGACATTCCCTTCCCAAACTACAGCTTGGGCACATTTCTGCAGTTCTACCCATGCCTCTGACACAAGGCATCCTTTCTGCTGGGGTACATTGCCCTGCATGCTGGGTCACCACTGAGGTTCTGGCATTCCCCTGCCTGCAGTGGAAACTAGAGGGAAAGAATGACCCAAGTTCTGTGTGTCCACAGAACAGCAAAGAAACCACAAAGTCTGAGATTTATAGAATCAGGGAATGACAGGATCACAGGAGAGTTTGAGTAGGAAGGGACCTGAAAGAACAGTTAGTTGAAAATTTCCGGAGCAGGGACTCCCTCTGCTAGACCAGACTGCTCAAAGCCTCATCCAACCTGTCCTTGAACACTGCCTGGGACCCCAAGACAAACGCAGCTTCTGCTAGCATGCTCTTCAAGTGTCCAACAATCCATGGGGTTAGGAAAGCCTTCCTAATTCCTCACCTAAATCTACATTCACACAGTTTTGTTCTTAACCCCTCATCTTATCACTACACATCCTGATAAGGAGGCTCTGCCCATCTTTCCTCCCATCACCTTCTTGTGCTTCCCTGCACTGACACTCCTTTACAGAAGCATTTTCTATATCCCCTTCCACAGGAACAAGACCAGGCTCACCAGCCTCTACCTTCCCTGATCTTCTTCCCTGCACTTCTCACACAGACAAGCCTTAGGTGCTTTCTGGCAGCTATTACCAACCCCTCCCAAGTAATACGAACTCGAAGAGTTAAGATGCCTACTAAAGAAATGCAGCCAGCTCCTTCCCTCACCACTGCTGGGGACATCCCATCAGGACCACAGAGCTGTGCACATCCAGCTGTCAAGCACACCCTCCTACCTCTCTGTGTCATTGTTAGCAATAGGAAGTCTCCACTGACAACCAGCCCAAAAAACACGCCCCTTGGCTAAACTGGGGCTGCCTTGCCATTCCTAAGGCCTTCAGCATTCATCATCCACCACCAGGGCCTCAGCTCTGCAGCCACATGCTGCACGCCTGGCTCCAGATCGCCCTGGACATCTGCAGACCCTCCTTCTGCCATGAAACACTGTGCAGAGAAGAGGCCTCACACCTCAGCATGCATCCTAAGTAAAGATATCAATGTTCCTGCCACACCACATCCTCTCCCTGCGGCTTCCACTCTCCTCTGCCTCTCATCACACTCACGGGCTCTCCACAGTCTCCCCTGCCCATGCAAAGCAGCCATGGTGTGTGGCAGCGACACACCAGAGCCCAGCCTACAAACATGTCATCCTGAGGAAAGGGCAGCACTGCTGAGAGACAAACACCAGCCCGTGGGGAGCCTGGCAGACCTCCCATCAACAACATAGATTGGCAGGCTTGTGTGTCCTGGACAATGGCCACCACTACAATGGCTTGTTCTCACAGGAATCCCTCATCTGCCTGCTTGTACTCAAGCGTCACGGATGGCCCCATGGGAGAATAATCCCAAAGATGCAGCCCCCTTTCTCCCAGGCACAAGCTTGGGACACACAGGGGCAGCAAGACTGAACCACAGAGCACAACCATGTGGAAAGGCCAGGCCTAAAGACATGCTGACCCTCATGGCAGCAAGGTGGGGAAGAACTGAATGCCATGGAAGGGGCAGCACCTCAACTGGCACAGCTCTAATTCACAGACCAGCCTTCCATGTCTGCCAGAAAATGGGGCAATTGCTTCACAACTCATCTGAAAAACCACACCACAGGACAGCTGTTGTATGACCTCAGTGACGACACCCCAGCTCTCTTATGCTTTGGTTGCATCTTCTCCCTGTGCTGACACACACACTCAACACCAAGAATTTGGCATTTCAAAGCTGCCCCCAGGGACAAGGGGACATGGTGTCACGAGAAGGACATGGAATGGCAGAAAAGTGTGGCCAGGAAAACACGCCCCACCTCATTGCTCACGATCCTCTGGCAGGCAAGCCCTGCTTGATGAAAAACGTGGTCATGCTCAAGGGCTGTCACACCCCTCTGGGACCAGCATAAAAGCCAAGCCAGAGCCTCTCTCCCTCACACACTTCTCCTGACGCCTTCTGCTCCACGCTCAGCAAGGTGAGCCTCAAACCCCTTCCCCTCCAGCTCCTGCCCTGCTTGGCCCAGCTCTTCCAGCCCCTCACACCTTTTCCCCCCTGCGCTTTCTCAACCTCCTCTCTTCCAGGGCCCCTCCACACCACAGACATGGCCTGCAACACCCTCTGCAGCCCCTGCGGACCCACCCCGCTGGCTAACAGCTGCAACGAGCCCTGTGTCAGGCAGTGTGAGGACTCCCGTGTCGTCATCCAGCCTCCCGCTGTGCTGGTCACCCTGCCAGGACCCATCCTCAGCTCCTTCCCCCAGAGCACCGCTGTGGGATCCTCTGCATCCGCTGCCGTGGGCAATGAGCTCAGCGCCCAGGGAGTGCCTGTCTCCTCTGGAGGCTTTGGCTATGGCCTTGGCTATGGCCTTGGCTATGGCTACGGCTTGGGAGGTCTGGGCTGCTATGGAGGCAGAAAACGCTGCTACCCCTGCTAAGGGCCCTCAACATCTCCCCTGACATCAACATCCCAATCTCTGGAGGTCATGGTGTGGTTTGAAGTCATTCCATCAAGCTTTTCATGGTCCACTGACTTGCCATCCATGACTCCTCCTCCCTCGGCTCCAAGAAACGCAGCAGGGAAGGGGCCAGGTCAGGCTCAGGCAAACATGGCACCTACACCTCCTCCTCTTCTCCTGCTTCCTTCTTTGCATCACCTCTTCTCTTGTGTCTACTACTTTCCACTTCATCTGCCAGGACACAAGCCAAAGACCACCAGGAACCTCGACTGTGCCACTCCCACAGTGGGGCAGCAACACCTCATGGCTCTGGGAAGAATTCCTACATCCAAAGGATGTTGGCTGATGGTCACCCGACCTGTTCCTCACAGGGGTGCCCCTCTTCTGGGCACTCCTTCCTTTCCACTGTATTTTTGTCCTTCAATAAATCTCTGCATCACAGCATTCGACATGTCCTCTTTCAGTCTTTCTTCTCCCAAGGCTCACCCAACCTCACCCATTAAAAGGCCAGGGCTCCAATGGCCATGTTGGTGGCTTGATAGATGGCTGACAGGCCTCTCTTAGAAAGTACATCCCCAGAAACGACTCCCATTGGCACTCGGTGGCCTTTTAAGCCTGTCACATAAGACCTTCACACTCCCAAGCAAAACCCAGACACACTTAGGCACTTCTGAGCCCCAGTCATTCTGGGGCTTCTCCAGGGTTCTATTCTAGGTCCAGTTCTCCTGAACATTTCATAAATGTCCTGGACTCAGGACCAGAGGGTGTCTTAAGTAAATCTGCAGATGACACCAAATTGAGATGAGCTCTTGTCTCCATAGAGTCTGCACACAGAGACCTGGGAAGGTGCAACCAGTTTCAGGAGATCACAGTAGAGGGGCAGAATCACCTCCTTTGACCTTGTCAATACACTTCTCTTGGTGCAGCCAAGCGAAGGATCAGCTTTCTGGCCTGCAAACACATATCAATGGCCCATAGTCAGGTTTTCATCCACTAGAACCCCAAAGTCCATCTCCAGAGAGCTGCTCACCATCGCCCAGCCTGTACCCATGTTTGGCATTGCCCCAACCCAGACATGGGACTGAGCACTTGGCCTTGTTGAACTCCATGAGATTCACACATGAGGCCCCACCTGCCCAGCCTGCCAAAGACCCTCTGGATGGTGCCCCTTCCCTCCAGTGTGTCACTGTACCACACAGCTTGGGTTCATCTACAAACCTGCTGAGACTGCACTCAGTCCCACTCTCCTCTTCCCTGACAAAGATGTGAAGTTGGACCAGTCCCTGTACCGACCCCAGACAGGCAGAATTCATCACCACTCTCAAAACACACATTGAACCACTGACCACAACACTTTGAGAGTCACCATCCAGCCAAATAAAAACACAGGGATCTCCTTGAGAGAGTCCAGAGAAGGGCTACGAAGATTATGAAGGGCCTGGAACATCTATCCTATGAGGAAAGGCTGAGAGAGCTGGGGCTGTTCAGCCTGGAGAGAAGAAGACTGAGGGGGGACCTAATCAATGTTTATAAATGTCTTAAGTATGGGGTGCAGGGGGAACTGTCCAGCCCCTTTTCTTTGGTCAGTGGAGACGGGACAAGGGGCAATGGCTGCAAATTGGAGCACAGGAAGTTCCACACTAACATGGGGAGGAACTTTTTCCCAGTGAGGGTGAGGGAGCCCTGGGCCAGGCTGCCCTGGGAGGTGGTGGAGTGTCCTTCTCTGGAGATATTCAAGACCCATCTGGATGCCTATCTGTGCAGTATGAGCTGGGGAGCCTGCTTTGGCAAGGGGGTTGGAACCCATGATCTCTTGAGGTTCCTTCCAACCCCTACAACTCTGTGATTCTGTAATTCCTAATCCACCAGCTGGTTCACCCATCAGCTCTCCAATTTACAGGCAAGCATGTTGTGTGGCACCATGTCTAAGCCTTTTCACAAGTCCTTGTTGATAAAAATCTTCACTCTTCCCTTACCCACCAATGTAACCCAGTTGTGGAAGGCCACCAGATTTGTCAGGGACAATGTGCCATTCCTGAAGCCATGCTGGCTGCCAGCAGCCACCTCTCCTGCTTCCAGGTGACTCAGCTTTGTTTCCAAAAGGATTTGTTCCATGACCATGACAGGCACAGAGGTGACACTGACTGGCCTGTGCTTACCCAGGGGCTTCCTTTACACCTTTATTTAAAATATGAAGTTACATCTGCCCACTTGTTGCAGAGGTGGGGCACTCAATTACATTGCCCAGGTCATTAATGAGCATGTTCAACAGCCTTGACCTCACATAAGAGTCTTGGGCATCACCTCTTGAGACTCTCCACCAATGGACTTTGTGCTTCTCAGAGTGCTGCAAGCCCAGCTCTTCAACCACTTCATACTCCACCTCACTCTGTGCTTGTACAACAGGTACTTTACAAGAAGCTTGAGGTCAACACCAGCCATGGCTCGATAAGCCTTAAAATATCCACTTCAACATAAAGGATGGGGGCGTCAACCAAGCCCAATGCCTCCTTTGTCAGTTCACACTGTCGACTCCCCATCACTTTCTCATGCTTTCCTGCATTGGGACTCCTTAATAGAAGTATGTTCTACATCCCCTTCCAAAGGAAAGAGATCCAGACTCTTCAGCCTCTACTTTCCCAGATCTTCCTTCCTGCACTCCTTACATAGAGGATGATTAGGAGCTCTCTGACAGTCGTTACCAACCACTCCCAAGAAACAGGACCTCTATATGATACCTCAGAGGCCCCCCTTCCCAGGAATTCAGTCAGCTCCCTGTCTCACCACTCCTGCAGACATCCAATAGGACCCCACACAACTGCCTACATGCAGTTGTGGAGCACCCCTTTCCACCTCTGGTGTGTCTTCCCCAGCAGCAAAGAAGTCTCACCTGAAAATAAGCCTACAGTCCCCTTGGCTGAACTAGAGCCAGACTTGCAATTCCTCAAGCCTTCAGCATTCATCCCTGCTGGGGAAGGCCCAAATGCAGTGGAAAGAGCAGCACCTCACCTGGCACATATCCAACACACAGACCAGCCTTCCAGGGAGGCAGGGAAACAGGGCAATTGCTTCACAATGCATCTGCAAACCACACCACACGAATGCCCGTGGCATGACCTCAGTGAAGACACCCCAGCTCTCCTATGCTTTGGTTGTGCCTTCTCCCTGTCCTGACACACACACTCAACACCAAGAATTTGGCATTTCAAAGCTGCCCCCAGGGACAAGGGGACATGGTGTCACGAGAAGGACATGGAATGGCAGAAAAGTGTGGCCAGGAAAACACGCCCCACCTCATTATTAATGATGCTGTGGCAGGCAAGACCTGCTTGATGAAAAACATGGTCATGCTCAAGGGCTGTCACACCCCTCTGGGACCAGCATAAAAGCCAAGCCAGAGCCTCTCTCCCTCACACACTTCTCCTGACGCCTTCTGCTCCACGCTCAGCAAGGTGAGCCTCAAACCCCTTCCCCTCCAGCTCCTGCCCTGCTTGGCACAGCTCTTCCAGCCCCTCGCACCGTTCCAGACCTGCACTTTCTCAACCTCCTCTCTTCCAGGGCCCCTCCACACCACAGACATGGCCTGCAACACCCTCTGCCGCCCCTGCGGACCCACCCCGCTGGCTAACAGCTGCAACGAGCCCTGTGTCAGGCAGTGTGAGGACTCCCGGGTCGTCATCCAGCCTCCCGCTGTGCTGGTCACCCTGCCAGGACCCATCCTCAGCTCCTTCCCCCAGAGCACCGCTGTGGGATCCTCCGCATCCGCTGCCGTGGGCAACGAGCTCAGCGCCCAGGGAGTGCCTGTCTCCTCTGGAGGCTTTGGCTATGGCCTTGGCTATGGCCTTGGCTATGGCTACGGCTTGGGAGGCCTGGGCTGCTATGGAGGCAGATGGGGCCGCTACCCCTGTTAATGGCCCTTGCCAACACCTCCTTTCAGAGGACCAAGCAAGGAAGCAGAGATGGGGCCAGTTCCTGTTGAAGCAAACATCTCCCCTGACCTCCTCCTCTTCCTGCACTTCCTTGTTTGCTTCTCCCCTTCCGCTGTGTCCTTTACTCTCCATTGTAACCACATTCTTACAAGCTAAAGCCCACCAGGAACTTCCAATGTGCCTCTTTCACTCAGGAGGTGAAGTACTTTGAAGAGCTTGGTCCTCTAGGGAAACCTACCTCATGCAACAGACCTCATCTGATGGTCGCCCTACCTGTTCCTCACACCATCTTCCTTCCTGCCTTTTAGCTGGCTTATTTCCCTCAATAAAGCTCTCCTGCATCCCAGCCTGAGGTGTCTCCTCTCCTTTTCTTCTCCCATGGCTCATCCTGGCACAAAGCCACGGCTCAACAGGCCATCAGGGTGGGTATCCAATGGTCCAATGTTCAGCCTCTTTCAAGCCTGACAAAGCTAATTCATTCACCATGCAGACAGAGGAATAACTGGAAGAAGCTGGGCACCAGTGCCCAAAGGTACCAAAACCACTCTTGGCTAATATGTCACCATTAACAACAGAGATTGACACACTTTCGCCTTGGAGGACATGACACAACCACTTCACTTGCCCAAACACATTAATGCTCATCTGGCCATGCCTCTGATGCAATCAACCCACTCTTAACCAACTGTGTTCTCCAGCACTGCTCTCTAACCCTGACTATAAATAGTCACAGCAAGACAGAAGGACAACATGGATTATGCAAAACATAAAGAAGGGAAGGAGGAAAGGAAAGATGAGGCACAATCTGTGATTTCCTAACAGGGGTTCAGCATTGGTCTTCTCCCTGTTCCACACTGAATGGCACTAAGAAAAAGAGCTAAGCTCCCTTTGCCATGGGGACCATCACTGCCCAACACATCTCCCCTCTACTCTGCAAAGAAAGGGCTACAGAAAGCATCCCACATGCTGCCACTCTCCCACTCCACAGCTGTTCATCCACACCAGCCTTTAGGGACCCCCACATATTTCTCTGAAGATTTTACAACAGGAATCCTTGAGGAAACACACCACCTTCTTCTGCTTGGTGCCTCACACAGAAAGTCCCACAGAGCCAGACTTAGAGCTCTCCAGTGCACATAACCTTATCATTTCTGTGGTCTCCTCTGGATCTGCTCCACAGGCCCATGTTTGTCTCATGCTGGGCAAGCCAGAGCTGGATGAAATCCTCTGAGTGGGGCCTCCCAAGAGCAGAGGGGCAGAGTGTGACCATGATTAGTCATACTGCCTTGGATGTAGCCCAGCATACAGTTGGCTTTCTGGGCTGTGAGCACACATTGCTGAGTCATAGAATCATAGGGGTTGGAAGGGACCTCCAGAAATCATCAGGTCCAACCCCTCTGCCAAAGCAGGGTCCCTAGAACAGGTCACACAGGGAGACATCCAGATGGGGCTGGAATCTCTCCAGAGAAGGAGACTCCACACCCCCCTGGGCAGCCTGGCCCAGGGCTCCCTCACCCTCACTGGGAAGAAGTTCTTCCCCACATTGGGGTGGAATTCCCTGTGCTCCAACTTGAGCCCATCACCCCTTGTCCTGTCCCCACAGACACTGAGAAGGGTCTGGCCATGTCCCACTGCATCTCATACTTAAGATATTTATAGACATTAATAAGGTCCCCCTTTAGTCTTCTTCTCTCCAGGCTGAACAGCCCCAGCTCACTCAGCCTTTCCTCCCAGGGGAGATGCTCCAGGCCCTTCAGCATCTCCTCAGCCTCCTCTGGACTCTCTCCAGGAGATCCCTGGCTTTTCTATCCCAGGGAGCCCAGCACTGGACACAACACTCCAGCTGGGGCCTGAGCAGGGCAGAGCAGAGGGGGAGGATCCGTTCCTGTGACCTGCTGCCCACACTCTTCCTGAAGCACCCCAGGATCCCATTGTCATGTCCAGGTTCTCATTCATATGTACCCCAGGTCCTTTTCTACAGAGCTGCTCTCAATTCTTTCACACCCCCTCAGCCTGTACTGATACCAGGAGTTGTCTCAACCCAGGTTCAGGATTTTGCCCTTGGTCTTGTTGGACCTTATGAGGTTCTCACAGACCTACCCTTCAAGCTCCCTATGGTATGCTGTCCCTCAGGCATGTCAACCACACCACTCAGCTTGGTGTCATTCAGTGTTTTCAATCCACCTCACTGTCTGCATCAGCTTCTCTACGAGGATCTCATGGGGGACAGTTTCAAAAGCCTTACTGAAGTTCAAGTAGATGGGATCTCCTGCTCTGTCCTCATCTACCAAGTCAGTCATTTCATCACAGAAGGTTATCAGGTTGGTTAAGCATGACCTCCCTTGCCATGGCAACCACTCCTGATGACTTTCTTATCCTTTGAGTGCCTGGATATCGTTTCCAGGATTAACTGCTTCACTGTCTTCCGTTGGATCCAGGTGAGGCTGACTGGCCTACAGTTCCCTGGGTCCTCTTCCAGATAGGACTGCATCCTAGTTTTCAGCTAGGATAGTGTTATTTTTTACAAGAAGCTGGGACAGGACACAGCAAGGACAGGTGACCCAAACTACCCAAAGTGCTATTCCATACCATATGACTGTCTTCCCCTGAGTGGACTGGGACTGTTCAGCCTGGAGAAGCCTGAGAGGGGATCTGATCAATGGTTATCAATATCTGAAGGGTGGGACACAGGGGGAAATGGCCAGCCTCTTTTCAATGGCCTCTTTTCAATGGCCTGTGGGGACAGGACAAGGAGTGATGGCCTCAAGTTGGAGCACAGGGAGTTCTGCACCAATCTGAGGAAGAACTTCTTCCCAATAAGGGTGAGGGAGCCCTGGGACAGGCTGCCCAGGGGGGTGTGGAGTCTCCTTCTCTGGAGAGATTCCAGCCCCATCTGGATGTCTCCCTGTGTGCCCTGTCCTAGGGACCCTGCTTTGGCAGGGGGGTTGGACCTGATGATTTCTGGAGGTCCCTTCCAACCCCTGTGATTCTGTGATTATGTCAGCATTGAAGGAGCTCATCAGGGAGAGGCAGCATGGCTCCCAGTTGGTCTGAGTGTGGGTGATGTGGCTGACTGTCTCCCTCACTTTGAAGAAAGTCTCTCTGTCTCCTTAAGGCATCCTGGTTGTGAAGAAACTCTCCCAGAAGGTCCAGCAATATGTCCTATTCCCCACCTATACAGACCAGCATCTGGGGCTATTAGTAAGCATTCCTCTGCTCAAGAGAGAGGCTGTAAACACACCACGAGGCACCCTGTGGTTTTACCTCCATGACCACAGAGAAGACACGAGGAAGTGGGATGGAAAAACCTACCACAACCCTAGAGGCACAAGTAGTGAGTTGCAGGGCAAAACAAGCACAAAAAGGGATTCTATCTGAAAAAAAACACCCTGTCATTCCAGTTTCCAGTGGGCAGTTCTCCAGAGAGGAAGGCCTACATGGCCTTGTGATCCTCCTTGAAGGAACTTTTTGCAAGAAGTGAGTCATGAATACAATGAGCAGGAGTAGAGGGACCCTGCCTCCAGCCATGTGGGAGAAAGGGACACCTAGTTTTATTGGATGGTGTGGATCCAATGCCCTGGTGTATTAGATCCTCAACAATGTAAGGCACAGCAGACACTGACATGGGGAACTCAGAGAGTCCCTGAGCTGTGGTAGGGAGCTGGTGGGGGTTACAGCAGTGGAAACAAATAGTTGGTTGACACACAGCACAGAGGCAGACCCATCTGGGCTGCCCCACTATGGCAGGACACTGCTGGCCAGCTAGAGAAGCTGGTTGTAAAAGTCCATCACATAGATACTCATGAACCCAAGAGTCAGGCCACTGAGGAAGATCAAAACAACCAGCAGATGGATCAGGCCGTTAAGGTTGAAGTGGTTTATGTGGATTTGGACTGGCAACATAAGGGGTGCAATATTTGTAGCTCACCTGGCCCATGACACCTCAGGCCATCAAGGGAGAGATGTAAAATATAGATGGGCTTGTGATCAAGGGGTTACGTGACCACAGATGCTATTTGCACATGTTATCCATGGATGTACAAGTACTGGGTCCAGTTCTGGGCTCCTCAGCATCAGAAGGACATGGAGGTCCTGGAGTGAGTGCAGAGAAGGGCAACCAGGCTGGGGAAGGGGCTGGAGGGCAAATCCTCTGAGGAGCAGCTGAGGGAGCTGGGGGTGTTGAGCCTGGAGAAGAGGAGGCTGAGGGGAGACCTTCTCCCCACCTCCCCTGCCCTGCCAGGAGGGTGCAGAGAGGTGAGCGATGGTCTCTTCAGCCAGGGGACAGGAGATGGGCCAAGGGGCAATGGGCTCAAGCTGCCCCAGGGCAGGGTCAGCTCAGATGGGAGGGGAAAGTTCTTCCCTGGCAGAGTTGTGGGGCTGTGGAACAGGGGTCTGGAGCAGGGTCAGGGCCTGGCACAGGCTGCCCAGGGAGGGGGTTGAGTCACCTTTCCTGGCTGTGTTCAAAAAAAGGGGAGATGAGGTGCTTAGGGATCTGGTTTAGCTTAGGATGGGATTGGTTGGACTTGATCTTCAAAGGTCTTTTCCAACCTTGTGACTCTGATGTGAAACACACACCTCAATCAAGCAAGTCAAGTAGTTAAAGCTTCTTTGATAGGGAGGACAATGGCCATTGCCCCTTATCCCATCTCCTATCCCCTGGCTGAAGAGACCATCGCCCACCTCTCTACAGCTTCCCTTTCAGGTAGTACACCTGTACCAGTACCACACCACCATCTCTCCCACGCTGAAAGAACTTTATGACAGGGGGAGCCAAAAAATCATGGTCTACGTGGACTTAACAGACATTTTAGATGGAAAAGTGGTGATTAATTAGACAGTGTAGGGCCTGAGCATGACATATATGGCATAAGTGATGAACAACATCATGGCTTTTGACTAGGATAGAGTTATTTTTACAAGAAGCTGGGATAGGACACAGCCAGGAGAGGTGACCAAAACTAACCAAAGGGCTATTCCATACCATATAGCATCATGTTTAGCTGTCATCTGGGTCTAAGCCATGACAGAGTGACATTTGCTTTCTGCCAGTCTTCAGGCACCTTCTCTACTCCCCAATATCCTTCAAACATTACTGAGAGTGGGCTCATGATGACATTACCTAACGATATCAGCCTGCAACATCAGCATTCATGCATGCTTCCCATGAGGGCCTGTGGATTTATGCATGCCTGCTTTGTTAAAGGACGGTCTAACCTCACTCCCTTCCTCCCAGAGTAAGGATTCCTTGCTCCTGACTCCTCCCCTCCCCATCTCTTGGGGCCTGGAATGGAGGTGAAGGCAGCAGTCAGTACTTCCACCTTTTCCATGTCCTGGGGCACCCTTTCCATGTCCTGGGGCACCCTTTCCATGTCCTGGGGCACCCTTTCCATGTCCTGGGGCACAGGGCCTCTGTCCTAGGCAGCACTCTTCCAAGTCCTGGTGGTCTTTTCCTAGGGTGGAAAAGACCACTAAGATCATCCAGCCCAACCACCTGTCCAATACCACCATGTCAACTAAACCATGTCTTGGAGTGTGACATCTAAGACAGCAGGTCAAAGGAGGGGATCCTCCCCCTCTACCAGGGGGAAAATCAACACAAGCAAGGGGAGAGTCTGGCACCTGGGGAGGAAGAACTGCTGGAATCAGGACAGGCTGGGGGGGAGCTGCTGGAGAGGAGCTCTGTGGAGAAGGACCTGGGGGTGCTGGTGGGTGACAGGGTGGCCATGAGCCAGCAGTGTGCCCTGGGGGCTGAGAGAGACAATGGGATCCTGGGGGGCATCAGGAGGAGTGTGGGCAGCAGGTGACAGGAGGGGATCCTCCCCCTCTGCTCTGTCCTGCTCAGGCCCCAGCTGGAGTGTTGTGTCCAGGTCTGGGCTCCCTGGGATAGAAAAGCCAGGGATCTCCTGGAGAGAGTCCAGAGGAGGCTGAGGAGATGCTGAAGGGCCTGGAGCATCTATCCTATGAGGAAAGGCTGAGAGAGCTGGGGCTGTTCAGTCTGGAGAAGAGAAGACTGAGGGGGGAACTAATCAATGTTTATAAATACCTTAAGTATGGGGTGCAGGGGGAATCAGCCAGCCCCTTTTCTTTGGTCAGTGGAGACAGGACAAGGGGCAATGGCTGCAAATTGGAGCACAGGAAGTTCCACACTAACATGCAGAGGAACTTTGTCCCAGTGAGGGTGAGGGAGCCCTGGGCCAGGCTGCCCAGGGGGTGTGGAGTCTCCTTCTCTGGAGAGATTCCAGCCCCATCTGGATGCCTGTCTGTGCAGTATGAGCTGGGGAGCTGCTTTGGCAGGGGGGTTGGACCCCATGATCTCTCAAGGTCCCTTCCAACCCCTACAACTCTGTGATTCTGTGATCTACACATCTGAACCCCTCCAGGAATGGTGACTCTACCACCTCCCTGGACAGCCTGCTGGCTTTGAGAAGCCCTTCATATTGCCTTTAACATCCCCTGTTTGCATCCCTGCAGATAAAAGCATTCTTACCTCACTGCATCATGCTCATCCCATCTCTTCCCAGGGCACAGTGGGCAGCACCCACCATGCAGCCCAGACAGGCTCTCTCCAACAAGCAGGATCAGTTCCAACAGCAGAATCCCAGTGCCCTGACTGCCACACACATCCCACCAGCCAGGTCACAGCCACCCCAGCACCAAAACCAGTGACACAGTGTCTCCATAACATCCCCACGTGGCATAGATGTGAGCTCTGGATCTCTGCTATCTCTTATCACACCCCAGCTCAATCCCACCACCACCAACTTGCAGGTGCTCCTTCAGCAACCAGCCAATCAGGACACAACAAACAACCTGACAATCAGGAGGTGACTAACAGGCACCAGCTGCTGCAGAAGTCACAGAATCCCAAGGTTGGAAAAGACCTTGGAGATCATGGAGTCCAACCATACCCATCCTCTACCAAACCCTATCCCTGAGCACCTCATCTACCCACATCTGGAGTCCTGTGTTCTGGACCCCCCCAGTGCAAGACAGACAGGGAGATACTGGAGAGAGTCCAGCAGAGGACTGTGAGGATGATGAGGGGCCTGGAGTATCTCTGGTCAGAGAGAAGGCTGAGAGACCTGAGACTGTTTAGCCTGGAGAAGGTTGAGAGGAGACATCATCAATGCTCATCAATATCTAAAGGGGGATGCCAAGGGGATGGGGCCAAACTCTTCTCAGTGGTGCCCTTGGACAGGACAAGGGGCAATGGGCCCAAACTGGAGCACAGGAAGGTCCATTCAAACATGAGGAAGAACTTCTTCACTCAGCAGGTGCTGGAGCCCTGGGACAGGCTGCCCAGAGAGGTTGGAGAGTCTCCTTCTCTGGAGAGA
This sequence comes from Laterallus jamaicensis coturniculus, assembly GCA_022605575.1. Lineage (NCBI taxonomy): Eukaryota > Metazoa > Chordata > Aves > Gruiformes > Rallidae > Laterallus > Laterallus jamaicensis. Next base: position 218,521 of record JAKCOX010000224.1, on the reverse strand, counting down.
TTCAAAACCTGCTTGGACATGATCCTGTGCAACCTGCTCAAGGTGATCCTGCTTTTGCAGGAGGGGTTGGACTAGATGATATCCTGAGGACCCTTCTCTGCTCAAGGTGATCCTGCTTTAGCAGGGGTTGGACTAGATGATGTCCTGAGGTCCCTTCCCTGCTCAAGGTGATCCTGCTTTAGCAGGGGTTGGACTAGATGATGTCCTCAGGTTCCTTCCCTGCTCAAGGTGATCCTGCTTTTGCAGGAGGGGTTGGACTAGATGATGTCCTGAGGTCCCTTCCCTGCTCAAGGTGATCCTGCTTTTGCAGGAGGGGTTGGACTAGATGATGTCCTGAGGTCCCTTCCCTGCTCAAGGTGATCCTGCTTTAGGAGGAAGGGTTGGACTAGATGATATCCTGAGGTCTCTTCTCTGCTCAAGGTGATCCTGCTTTTGCAGGAGGGGTTGGACTAGATGATGTCCTGAGGTCCCTTCTCTGCTCAAGGTGATCCTGCTTTAGCAGGAGGGGTTGGACTAGATGATGTCCTGAGGTCCCTTCTCTGCTCAAGGTGATCCTGCTTTAGCAGGGGTTGGACTAGATGATGTCCTGAGGTCCCTTCCCTGCTCAAGGTGATCCTGCTTTTGCAGGAGGGGTTGGACTAGATGATATCCTGAGGTCCCTTCTCTGCTCAAGGTGATCCTGCTTTAGCAGGAGGGGTTGGACTAGATGATGTCCTGAGGTCCCTTCCCTGCTCAAGGTGATCCTGATTTAGCAGGGGTTGGACTAGATGATGTCCTGAGGTCCCTTCCCTGCTCAAGGTGATCCTGATTTAGCAGGGGTTGGACTAGATGATATCCTGAGGTCCTTTCCCTGCCATTCTGGGACTCTGTGAAGATCTGGGTGCAGGGACACACAGATGCAAACTGACCCCACCGGGCTCCATTTACCTCTGATGCCATCAATCTGAGCACCACAAGGATGCTCCTTCTGATCCCTCCTGGGCATGGAGCAGCCCTCCTGTTGGCCAGGTTAGAGGTGGAGAAAGCTTTCCTTGTACTTGCCTCAAAGGGGATCTTCATGTCCTGACAGCCCTTGACCAATCCCAGAAACTCCTCTCTCCTAGAACATGCAGAATATTTCAATGTCAAGTGTGACAAGAAGATGTGGGCAAGTGTAGATGGGGTGGACCTGTTAAGGGATGGGTTTGAGGGTGCTTCCATGGTGGAAGGGAGTGTTTGTTTTCTTCCCTTGCTTCTCTTGTTTAATCACTGGGGGGGTTGAGAGGTGTTTCAAGTCTTTAAAGAGCTTAAAATTATTAAAACATAATAGGCTTCTGTTTCCTTGGCAACACAGACAGTGGGTATTCATAGGCCTGAGATGCTGGCATCTTGCCTTTCTCACAAGGTTTAAAAGACACAGCAAATCACTTCAAGGTTCCCAGAAAGCAGCACTTAGAGAGAAAGGAGGTCATGGCCTGGAAGGGGTGAGCAGAGGCCCAGTTCCTGGGCTGGATCTCCAAGCTTGGGTGATCTACATCTTGCAGGAGGTAGGTCTCTGGCACTGGTTTCCATGCCTCCTGTCCATGTAGGTGGCTGTGACTCATAAGCTGGGCACTGGTGGAAGGCAAGGACACTGCTGGGGTATCATCTAGGAGCTCCCACTGCATCCTTTGCACAGCCCCATGCAAACCTCTGCAGAGCCAGACTGACAGCTGTGTGAGGACAGATCTGTGGGGCTCTTCACCTGTTCCTCACACTGTCAAAGGCTGATGGACCCATCCGAGCTACCAGCATGCCTTCCCATCCCTCCTTCACATGGTCAGTGGCACCCTGAAGTGATATAGGTCTAGTGGGATGGTATGCAGCAGGAGGGACAGGTCCTGTCAAGGTCTGAAGGGTCAGCAGAGCTGGCAGTGGGACCTGCCCTGCCTGAGCATTGCAGGGCTGGAGCAGGTCCCAGGGGGCTGGTCAGTGAGCAAGGGTTGTGCACTGGAGGATACAAAATGAGCAACATGTTGTGGTATCTCCAGACTCTCCCAGTGAGAGAGAATAGAAGGCAAAGCCTTGTGTGTTCTCCTTGGAAACCCAAGAGGATCATCCTGGGACTGAAGACAGCTCTGCCAATCTCCTCAGCAAGTTGGGTACAGGGCATTGCAGCTACGTGGGAGCTGTTACTTTCTCCCTCCTAGGAAAGCTGATCTCCAAAGTCCTAGAGTCCTCAGTACTGGAAAGACAGGGACTTGCTGGAATATGTCCATAGAAGGCCACAAAAATGGTCAGAAAGGCTGGAACACTTCTGCTGCAGGCTGGGGGGGAGACTGGCTGGAGAGCTGTCAGGCAGAGAAGGACCTGGGGGTGTTGGGTGACTGCAGGCTGACCATGAGGCAGCAGTGTGCCCAGCTGGCCAGGAAGGCCAATGGCATCGTGGCTTGTGTCAGCCCCAGTGTGGCCAGGAGGTGTGGGGAGGGGATTGTGCCCCTGGGCTGGGCACTGGGGAGGCTGCAGCTGGAGTGCTGGGTCCAGTTCTGGGCTCCTCAGCATCAGAAGGACCTTGAGGTGCTGGAGCGAGTGCAGAGAAGGGCAACCAGGCTGGGGAAGGGGCTGGAGGGCAAATCCTCTGAGGAGCAGCTGAGGGAGCTGGGGGTGTTGAGCCTGGAGAAGAGGAGGCTGAGGGGAGACCTTCTCCCCACCTCCCCTGCCCTGCCAGGAGGGTGCAGAGAGGTGGGTGATGGTCTCTTCAGCCAGGGGACAGGAGATGGGCCAAGGGGCAATGGGCTCAAGCTGCCCCAGGGCAGGGTCAGCTCAGATGGGAGGGGAAAGTTCTTCCCTGGGAGAGTTGTGGGGCTGTGGAACAGGGGCCTGGAGCAGGGTCAGGGCCTGAGACGGGCCTGGAGCAGGGTCAGGGCCTGAGACGGGCCTGGAGCAGGGTCAGGGCCTGGGCTGGGCCTGGAACAGGAGCCTGGAGCAGGATCAGGGCCTGGAATGAGCCTGGAGCAGGGTCAGGGCCTGGAACTGGCCTGGAATAGGGGCCTAGAACAGGGTCAGGGCCTGTAACAGGCTTGGAATAGGGGCCTGAAGCAGGGCCTGAAGCAGGGTCAGGGCCTGGGATGGGCCTAGAACAGTGTCAGGGCCTGGAACAGGTTTGGAATAGGGTCAAGGCCTGGGATGGGCCTAGAACAGGGTCAGGGCCTGGGACAGGGTCAGGGCCTGGCACAGGCTGCCCAGGGAGGGGGCTGAGTCCCCACCCCTGGGTGTGTTTAACAGATGGGGAGATGAGGTGCTCAGGGATCTGGTTTAGCACAAGACAGGAACAGTTGGACTTGATGATCTTCAAGGTCTTTTCCAACGTGGTGATTCTGTGTGAGTGGGTGGCCTCTGTTGGCCTCAGCAGAAGGTGACTCCCACCAGTGCCCCTTCCCTGCCAAGATGTTTCATGGGAACAGAATCCTTCTCTTGCCATGCAGGGTTGCTCTGCTAACCCACAGCAAGGCCAGTGCTGCTGGGTAGACACAGTGATGTGTACAGCAGAGCTTTGGACCTGCTCCAGCACTGGCGAGCTGATTCTTTGGAGCCACAGCAGTATTGGTGTGCAGGGTGCAGAATGACCTTGGCTCCAGGCTGCTCCAGGCTTTATTAATGATCTGCATGATGGAGTACTGAACCCTCAGCAAGGTGGCAGGTAACACCAAGCTGGGAGAAGTGCTTGATAACACCTGAGGGTCCTGCTGCCACCCAGAGGGATGGGGACAGGCTGAAGAAATGGGCTGGCAGGAACCTTGTGCTGTTGAACAAGAGGAAGCGCAAACGTCTTGTATCTGAGGAGGAGCCACCCCAGGCATGAGGACACAGAGGCATAGAATCCCAGAATTGTTTTGGTTGGAAAATACCTCTAAGTTCATCAGGTCCAACAGTTAATGTGGCACTACCAAGTCCAACCAGGTCCCCAAGCACCTGGTCTACCTCTTCTAAATGCCTCCAGGGGTGATGACTCAACCACCTCCCTGGGCAGCCTGTGTTTGACACCCTCTTCAGGGAAGAACTTTTCCCTACTACCCAATCTGAACCTCCCCTGATGCAACTTGAGGCCATTTCTTCTTGTTCTATCACTTGGTACTTGGGAGAAGAGACCAACCTCACCTGGCTACACCCTCCTTCCAGGTAGAGAGTGATCAGGTCTCCCCTCAGCCTCCTTTTCTCCAGGAAAAACATCCACAGTTCCCTCACCCACTCTTCATCAGACTTGTCTTCCAGACCCCCCACCATCTCTCTTGTCCTTCCTTGGACCTGCTCCAGCACCTCAATGTCCTTCTTGTAGTGAGTGGGCCTAAAACTGAACCCAGCACTCAAGGTGCAGCCTCACCAGTGCCCAGTACAGGGGGATGATCACTGCCCTGGTCCTACTGGCCACCCCATTCCTGATACAAGCCAGGATGCTGTTGGACTTCTTGGCCACCTGGGCGCACTGCTGGCTCATGTTCAGTCACCAGTCACACAACACCCCCCAGGTCCTTTTCCTCCAGGCAGCTTTCCAGCCACCCAGCCCCAAGCCTGTAGCGTTGCCAGGGGTTGTTGTGACCCAAGTGCAGGACCTGGCACTGAGCCTTCTTGAACCTCATCCAGTTGGCCTCAACCCATCAATCCAGCCTGTCCAGATCCCTCTTTGGAGGCTTCCTACCCTCAACCAAATCAACACTCCCAACACAACTTGGCCTCATAGAATCATATCATGTCTTCAGTTGGAAGGGACTTTTAAAGACCATCTAGTGCACCCCCCTGCAGTGAGCAGGGACACCTTGAACTAGAGTAGGTTGCTCAGAGCTTCATCCACCCTGACCTTGAATATCTCCAGGGATGGGGCCTCTACCACCTCTCTGGGCAACCTGGGCCAGGGTCTCACCACCCTCAGAGAGAAGAACATTTTCCTAAGGTCCCATCTAACCCTGCCCTGCTCTAGCTTAAAACCATCATCCTATTGCTCCATGCCCTTACAAACAGTCCCTCCTCATCTTTCCTGTAGGTCACTTCAGGGACTGAAAGGGGTTCTGAGATCTCCCCACAGCCTTGTCTTCTCCAAGCTGAACAAGCCCAACTCTCTCAGCCTGTCTTCATAGGAGAGGTGCCCTCAGTCCCCTTGTCCTGATAAATATATTACACAGAACTGGTCCCAGTACCAGGTCCTGGGGACCACCACTTGTGACCAGCCACCAACTGGATTCAACTCCATTCACCACAACTCTTTGGGTCCAGCCACCCAGCCAGTTTGTACCCATCGGGGTATGGCCATCTGAGCCATGAGCAGCCAGTCCCTCCAGGAGAATGCTGTGGGAGATGGTGTTCAAAGGCTTTACTATTGTCTTACTATTAGTATTAATACTAATAGTACTAATACTGATGTATTATCCACGGGCTTTCCCTCATCCACTAAGCAGATCACCTTCTCAAAGAAGGAGATCAGAAGAGTCAGGAGATCAGGAGAGCCAGGAGATCAGGAGAACCAGGAGATCAGGAGAGTCAGGAGAGCCAGGAGTTCAGGAGAGTCAGGAGATCAGGAGAGTCAGGAGAGCAAGGAGATCGGGAGAACCAGGAGATCAGGAGAGCCAGGAGATCAGGAGATCAGGAGGACCAGGAGATCAGAAGAACCAAGAGATCAGGAGGACCAGGAGATCAGAAGAACCAAGAGATCAGGAGATCAGGAGGACCAGGAGATCAGGAGGACCAGGAGATCAGGAGAGCCAGGAGATCAGGAGGACCAGGAGATCAGGAGGACCAGGAGATCAGGAGGACCAGGAGATCAGGAGAGTCAGGAGAGTCAGGAGAGCCAGGAGATCAGGAGGACCAGATCAGGAGAACCAAGAGATCAAGAGAGTCAGGAGATCAGGAGAGCCAGGAGATCGGGAGAGCCAGGAGATCAGGAGATCAGGAGGACCAGGAGATCAGAAGAACCAAGAGATCAGGAGATCAGGAGGACCAGGAGATCAGGAGGACCAGGAGATCAGGAGAGCCAGGAGATCAGGAGGACCAGGAGATCAGGAGGACCAGGAGATCAGGAGGACCAGGAGATCAGGAGAGTCAGGAGAGTCAGGAGAGCCAGGAGATCAGGAGGACCAGATCAGGAGAACCAAGAGATCAAGAGAGTCAGGAGATCAGGAGAGCCAGGAGATCGGGAGAGCCAGGAGATCAGGAGATCAGGAGGCCCAGGAGATCAGAAGAACCAAGAGATCAGGAGATCAGGAGGACCAGGAGATCAGGAGGACCAGGAGATCAGGAGAGCCAGGAGAGCCAGAAGAGTCAAGAGAGTCAGGAGATCAGGAGAGTCAGGAGAGCCAGGAGATCGGGAGAACCAGGAGATCAGGAGAGTCAGGAGAACAGGAGAGCCAGGAGATCAGGAGAACCAGGAGATCAGGAGAGTCAGGAGAACAGGAGAGCCAGGAGATCAGGAGAGCCAGGAGATCAGGAGGACCAGGAGATCAAGAGAATCAGGAGATCAGGAGAACCAAGAGATCAGGAGATCAGGAGAACCAAGAGATCAGGAGGACCGAGAGATCAGGAAAGCCAGGAGAGCCAGGAGATCCAAGAGATCAGGAGAACCAGGAGATCAGGAGAACCAGGAGATCAGGAGAGCCAGGATATCAGGAGGACCAGGAGATCAGGAGAACCAGGAGATCAGGAGAGCCAGGTGATCAGGAGGACCAGGAGATCAGGAGAGCCCTGCCTTCCATAAACCCATGCTGACTGGGCCTGATCACCTCATTGTCTGTCCTCTGTGATGGCACTCAAGATGATCTCCTCCCTACCAATGGGGCTGGTGGTCACCCAGCTGGAAAAGGTCCTGGTGGACACCAAGTTGAACATGAAGGCAGCAGCAAAGAAAGTTATCAGTGTCCTTTGGTGTGTTGGGAGAAGCTTTGCCAACACACCAGGACTTCTGAGGCCACATCTGGAGCGTTGCATCCAGTTCTGGGCTCCCCAGTACAAGAGACATGGACATACTGGAAAGAGTCCAGCATTGGGTCATGAAGATGATGGACTGGAGCATCTTTCATACGAGGAAAGGCTGAGAGAGGTGGGACTCTGTAGCCTGAAGAAGAGAAGGTTCAGGGGGAACTCATCAACGTATACAAGCAGCCAAAGGGAGGATGGATGGAGCCAGGATCTTCTCAGTGGTGCTGAGTTCCAGGACAAGATGCCATGAGCACAAGCTCAAACATGGGGGGTTCCTCTCCCTCTGAACATCAGAACACTCTGTTTTGCTGTGAACAGTGACAAACAGTGGCATAGGCTGCCCAGAGAGGCTGTGGAGTCTTCATCCTTGGAGATATTCAAGAGCCACTTGGACATGGTCCTGAAGAACCAGCAGAAGGTTGAGGAGAAAGGTCAGACCTTTCAAAGGTCCCTTCCAACCTCAACCATTCTGTGATCCTTTGAGTTCTTAACAAGTGGCTGCCATGACCACAGCATGTCCCCTGAGTGGCCACCTCCACCCTTGGCTGCTCCCTCTTGATGTTGTTAAACCCATGTGGGACACAGAGGTCCCCTCTCCAGCTCAAGGTGGGTGGCAGAGGGGAAAAAAGGGGTGAGAAGAGATGAAAGGGAAATTTCTAATCATCCTACAGACTCATGTCATGTACCAGCCTTGGGGATGCTGGTGAAGACCCTTCCCCAATGTCTGTGAGACCCATCAGAAAACAGTTGTTGGAGAAAGTAGAGTTGAAGGGAAAATGATGTCAAAGGAAGGTTGTGGACCACACCATGGGGTCAGTGATCCTGGAGCAGGGGTGGATCCTGGCTACCCTTCAAGCCTGGGCTCATTAGGAGGAAAGATGGCTTGCAGATGGACTTGTGGGGTCATCACATAGACCATGGAGGTGTTATCCTGCCCTGAGGATGTAAGCAGGAACATGGAGAAGAGCAGTTCCACCACTGCCATGACTTGCAGCAGCTCCTGCTTGCTGTCCCCTCTAGAGCACAGCCTACCCTGGGACAAGGGACCACTGGAGGCTACCCTGGGACAAGAGACCACTGGGGTTACTCAGGGAGGTGAACCTTCATGTCACCATCATTAGATCAATGTCACAGCCAATGCAGCAGGTGCTGCTCACTTGCTGTGCCAAGTCAGAGGAGAAGACATCCCTACCTGGGCTGGGCTCTGCTCTGCTGTCCAGAGGTTTTGGGTGGAGGTGATGGGGATGCTTTTGACCCTCAATTCCAAAGGGGTACTGGACAACCCTGTGGTCCAGGAATGGGAGGAATGACATTGGGTGGAGAGAAGTTGTGGTAGACCCTAAATCCTCCTGGCAATCAAGTTTGTTTTCCTTGCATGGACCAAGGAACCAAATGAAGTTCAACATGGCCAAGTGTAGGGTCCTGCACCTCAGGGTGAATAACCCCAACCACCAGAACAGGTTAGGAGCTGACCTGCTGGGAAGCAACCCTGTGGAGAAGGACCTGGGAGCCAGTTTGGGTTGGAAGGGACCTCAAAGCCCATCTGGTTCCACCCCCCTGCCATTGGCAGGGACACCCTCCACTAGCCCAGGTTGCCCAAAGCCCCATCCCACCTGGCCTTGAACGTGTCCAGGGATCCAGGAGCAGCCCCAGCTTCTCTGAGCACCCAGTTCCAGGGACTCAGCATGACCAACCCTGTGCCCTTATAAGCCAAGAAGTCCAATGGGACCTGGGGTGAATTGGGAAGAGGGTGGTCAGCAGGTCAAGGCAGGTTCTCCTCCTCCTCTGGTGAGGCCACATCTGGAGTCTTGGGTCCAGTTTTGGACTCCCCAGTGCAAGATAGACAGGGAAGTACTGGAGAGAGTCCAGAGGGGAGGGTGTGGAGGATGATGAGGAGCCTGGAGCATCTCTGGTGTGAGGGAAGGCTGAGTGACCTGGGGCTGTTCAGCCTGGAGAAGAGAAGGTTGGGAGGGGACATCATCAATGCTCACCCATATCTAAAGGGGGATACCCAGGGGATGGGGGCCAGGCTCTTCTCAGTGGTGCCCTTGGACAGGACAAGGGGCAACGGGTCCAAACTGGAGCACAGGAAGGTCCATCCCAGCATGAGGAAGAACTTCTTCACTCCACAGGTGCCAGAGCACTGGGTTCAGAGGGGTGCTGTGGGGTGCAGGGGTGTTCAGAGGGGTGCAGGGGATGCTGTGGGGTACAAAGGGTGCAGGGGGATTCAGAGGGAAGCAGGGGGAGCAGGGAGCTCAGGAGGGTTCAGAGGGGTGCTATGGGGTGCAGGAGGTTGGGGTGCAGGGGGTGTGGGGTGCAGGGGGGTTCAGAGGGGTGCAGGGCATGCTGTGGGGTGCAGAGGGTGCAGGGGGCTTCAGAGGGGAGCAGGGGGATGCAGGGGGAGCAGGGGAGCTCAGGAGGGTTCAGAGGGGTGCTATGGGGTGCAGGAGGTTGGGGTGCAGGGGGTGTGGGGAGCAGGGGGGTTCAGAGGGGTGCAGGGGATGCTGGAGGGTGCAGAGGGTGCAGGGGATGCTGTGGGGTGCAGAGGGTGCAGGGGGCTTCAGAGGGGAGCAGGGAGATGCAGGGGGAGCAGGGGAGCTCAGGAGGGTTCAGAGGGGTGCTATGGGGTGCAGGAGGTTGGGGTGCAGGGGGTGTGGGGAGCAGGGGGGTTCAGAGGGGTGCAGGGGATGCTGTGGGGTGCAGAGGGTGCAGGGGGCTTCAGAGGGGAGCAGGGAGATGCAGGGGGAGCAGGAGAGCTCAGGAGGGTTCAGAGGGGTGCTGTGGGGTGCAGGGGGTTGGGGTGCAGGGGGTGTGGGGAGCAGGGGGGTTCAGAGGGGTGCAGGGGATGCTGGGGGGTGCAGAGGGTGCAGGGGGCTTCAGAGGGGAGCAGGGGGATGCAGGGGGAGCAGGGGAGCTCAGGAGGGTTCAGAGGGGCGCTATGGGGTGCCGGGAGGTGCTGTGGGGAGCAGGAGGGATGAGGGAGCAGGGGGGTTCAGAGGGGTTTATTGGGGTGCCAGGGGTTTAGTGGGGTGCTGTGGGGCGCTGTGAGGTGCTGTGGGGAGCAGGGGGGTTCAGAGGGGCGCTGTGGGGTGCCAGGGGTTTAGTGGGGTGCTGTGGGGTGCCAGGAGGTGCTGTGGGGGCAGGGGGGTTCAGAGGGGCGCTGTGGGGTGCTGGGGGTTCAGAGGAGTGCTGTGGGGTGCTGTGGATTAAGGGGGTGCTGTGGGGAGCAGGGGGGTTCAGAGGGGTTTATTGGAGTGCCAGGGGTTTAGTGGGATGCTATGGGGTGCCGGGAGGCGCTGTGGGGAGCAGGGGGGTTCAGAGGGGTTTAGTGGGGTGCCAGGGGTTCAGTGGGGTGCTGTGGGGAGCAGGGGGGTTCAGAGGGGTTTATTGGGGTGCCGGGGGTTTAGTGGGGTGCTGTGGGCTGCTGGGAGGTGCTGTGGGGAGCAGGGGGGTTCAGAGGGGTGCTGTGGAGTGCTGTGGATTAAGGGGGTGCTGTGGGGAGCAGGGGGGTTCAGAGGGGTTTATTGGGGTGCCATGGGTTTAGTGGGATGCTGTGGGGTGCTGGGAGGTGCTGTGGGGAGCAGGGGGGTTCAGAGGGGCGCTGTGGGGTGCTGGGGGTTCAGAGGGGTGCTGTGGGGTGCCAGGGGTT